>UNPT01000199.1:0-87853 GCA_900536445.1 Hymenoscyphus occultus
TTCTACCCTCCTTGACCTCTAGGGTACCCCCCTAGCGTCCTTTGCCCTACTAAGGGATGTTTAGAACCTAGCTACACGAAGGCTTGCTGTATTCGCCGGACGTTAAATAAATTCAATTCAATTCAATACTAAAAGCCCATTGAATATCTCCCCTCCATGATCCATGTTACCCATCGCATCTAGCCTCGAAAATCTCCACTCAGCCTCCAATCGAGGCATTCATCATGAAATAAGACTCGGAAAAAAGAAGGCCCTCTGAAAACAGCCTCAAATATACTATTCCAACCATCCATCACTTCTCTGGTCCCCAGCGCGCTCCCTCATAGCTCCCCGCAGAAAAACGTTGGAAACCACGACCAAAACCAGGACTTCGAGGACTACGAGGAGAGACATTCTCATCAACGTTCGTACCTTTTCCCCACGATGCGGTCTTGGAGAGGGGCATCGTTGGAGTAAATGGAGTACTTGGAGTCATAGGACTCATCGGCCAGGTGGAACTCGGTGACATAGGTGCAATGCTTGAGGGTGACAGCGGTGGTCTAGCTGGAATTGAAATCGATTTTGGCATATCGGTGCTTGGAGAAAGCGGTCCGGAGCCATCGCCAGCATACTCAGTTCTCTTCAAAGCCTCAGCTTGAACGTCCCAGATTGGTCGACCTAATTCCATCAAAGAGTGTCCAAACTCCTGGATCATCTCGAACAATTCACCCTCGTCTGTCTCAGTTTTTGGGTCGATCGGTCCATCCTCATCTTTCCCATCTCCAAATGTTGCCTTCCACCATTTATTTTTCCACTTCTTTACTGCCGCCTTTGCAGCTTCGGACTCTGGTTGAACATCCTTGGCAATCATGTAGAAAGACGAACGCGTATTGTGCTTCTTAACTGGCTTAAAAACCTCAACTTTGGCAAAAGTACTCAAAGTATAAAGTATAAAAGCCGAGCTGAAACAATCAATCTTATGCAAAAGCATAACAAGCGTACCCCCTGGTGCAATTCTCTGAATCGCCAAAATCAACTGCGAATGAATGAGACGCACAACCTCGCTCTTCTCCCGATAGGTCGCGCGTTCCTGCGTTCTCAAAACCATCCCATCGCAAAAGACCAGATCAAACTTGTAGTAACTGAATGGCCTCGTAATGATGAACTTCTTGTAATCCGGATGCGTCTTCGGAACCGATCCCCCATCACCAAATTCATTGATCAACATCGTAACATCCATATACTTGAGCCCAGCAAGCGCCTCACTCGGAATCAGAACCGCATGACCACCATCCTGTTCCGGCAAAGTAACGCCAAAAGCCTTCGCAGTAGGATAATATTTGAGAACAGCAGCCGTGTATCCCCCCGGCGCCATGCAAATATCAAAAACATGCAACTCCTCACCTCGCACGGGGAGATTGAGAAACCCAGTCTGACCCTGCATCTCATCCAAGATCTGCTGCATCATGACGAAGAACCTCTTCTCGCCCACTTTGTCGGTGTTATCAGCCTTCTCACGTTGAGCCTTGAAAAACGCATCTCCCTTCTCTTTGTTTTGAACCCAGCCCTGCAGTTCATATTAGCGGATGTGATTTAAAAGATCGTGAGATGGTAGGATACTCACCCGATCTCTATACTTCATGACATTGACAAAGTGAGGTTCATTCTTGAACAGATACGCCTTGAGGATCTTATCACCATGCGACATCTGCTTGTCACGAGGATCATCTTGGAGTGTGATCTCCGCGAAACCGGCAAGAAGCTCATCCAATGTCGTTCTCAAACCTTGGTCATCGTCACCTATATGAGATTTGGGGGTTTCCGCTGACATTTTGTTGTGGTGGTTTGGTTGTTGCGGAGTTGTCTTGGGAAGGTGTCTGTCTGGGGTAGGAAGTAAATGTTTTGACTTATCGGGTTATGAAGTGAATCACCCATAATGCGGAGAAATGACTAGGAAGGAAGGATGTAGAAATAGCCGAGAGACCAAGCAGTGATTGCGTCTTTCGTAACCAATAGTGAAGCAATGGCAGTTATGACGTTTTGCTCTTAACCTGAGGTAGGTACGATTGAAGCACCCCCCCGCCGTAAACGCATCAATCTAGGTAGGCACTGTCGGAAGGACGTGTAAAAGTCCTCAATGATTAGTACAATATGGTAAGTATGACCCAGAAAGTGAATCGTGCCTTCTTTCCAGGCAGCTAAATTACTAATATTGTGCAAAATAGATAACCATGCACAATTGAAAGCGGTCTTTGACAATATCTAGAATGTTCAACTAAACTCGAGGTGAATACTCCCAACTCTTTGGTTTCTCAAAAGCGATATCACGTAGAAGAGTTTCATGTTATTATGCCCCATTGCCTCATGAGTCTTGCTTGAAGCTAGCAATGAATGGGCTTCGCTGGGCTATTGTGAGAACAAATTAAGCGCTGCTGCAGATTTGTAGTAATACTGTAGAGAACCTCGTAGTCTCTGAATCAATTACACTTTAGCAATGGCTATTCTGTTTCCTTTGTAGTGTATTCTCGAACCAGAACCATTGGAGCATTCTATGGTCCAGCAGTAGCACTATGCTAATTCTAATATTAACAGCTGCATCGCCAGGATCGTAGCTGACAGACACAGATCCTTAAGACCCCTCAAAACATTATCTCACTCATCAAAATCAGTCTATTCATCTTACTAGACGACAAATCGCATAAAGTATTTCAATTTTCTTGCTATGATTTGCTATGATACAATCAAGCAGGGTTGGTTGTTCTTCTCTCTCTCTATGATATGTAGCAGACTCCCTTCCTCCCTCCCCACAAGCGACGAAGTCGCCCTAGAAACCACTAGAGCGCATCGTAATCAGAAGCGAAATATTTTGAGTAGGAGAGATGAGAAACCATGGATTCCCGAGAATTGCGTGCATGTAAGGCCATTATTCAGATGAAAGCATTACGCCTGACGGGAAGCAGAGTCTGCCCGAAAACTTTTGGAAAGAAAGAGCTGGTGGGGCCGAAAAAAAGAAGCAGGCTTTTTTTGCCGGAAAATATGAACAATTAAAAAAAAGAGCAACAAAACAAGGTCGATGTAAAGGAAAAGCCATGCTCATGCTCGATAAGCGGAGGATGAACCCAGCGAGAAGATTCCGTAAAGATCTCCAATCTTCTGTTGAGCCCCTCTTAAACGCCTGGGATAACACAAAACAAAACTCATAGATACAATCGTGGTATAGTGCCCAACACAAAACCATTTGCCTATTAGCAAATCATCATTAGTGAGGACCGATTTTCGCCAAAAGAATGGACGGCCAACGCCATCCAGGTTGAGCAAAGTAGGATGTTGTCCGAGAAATCCCCAGACAACATCAGCGGAAAATAGCTCGCGGACAGCAGGACCAAAGGTGTAAGAGCCAAAATCGTTCTTCAACTCATCACGACATGTCGGACTTTTGCTTTGGTCCTCTCTCTAATTCCTCCCGCAACTCCGCATCGACATAATTATCAATCTTCTTTCTGCTCTTCATGTCCAGAGCGCCATTTCGCCAGGCTGCTCGAAGTCGTTGGAAGGCTGGTCTATCATCAGAATCCTCGGCCTTCACGAGATCGACGTAATGACGAGCCAAGGTTTCGGGAATCACCTTCTTCTTGCTGTTCAAGACCTCGTCATAATAAGAGATCAAGTTTTTCAGTCCATTGGTAGCCTTCACTGAAGCATCTTCGAAAGCATACTGACGGAACTCCGAGTACATCCCAATATTAAAATTGCGGCATAGGAAATGTGACCAGAATTCGTAAAGGAGTTTCATATCAGGGTGTGTCTCGCCAGCAGCGGTCATATCTCGATTTTTCAACGCACGGGCACGGAACGAAGTGTATGATTCACGTGAATTGTGCTCTGCAACTGGAGCTTGTTGACGTTGACCTTTAACCCACATAACAGGAGGGCTGCTACTGTAGGTAGGTGAAGAAGGACCGAAGGGGCTTCGTGAACCGCGAAGAGATTCTGGAGAGCTGCACATTACCGAGTTAGAGATTGTTGATACAGCAGGTCGGATGATCTTACGCTTCAGAACCCCGAGACCCATTGGTCAATGTACGACCCTGACGGCCATCATCTATAGCTTCAGCTATCGATTTTCCATCAATGGAACCGTTGGAGAAAGTTCTGGATGCCGAAGTGTGCTTGGGTTTATAATCACCTGAAGACTTATGAGGCGAGAAGACAAGAGTCAAGTTTGCGACTTCAATGTCGCCGAAAGTGCTTTCCAGCTCGAGGCGGTCGGCAGAACCATTTCCGTTCATTAAGCCTGGGGCAAAATCAGGAACGGCAGCTGAAAGTGGAGTTTCGGGGTGGTAAACATGACCGTTGCCGTTCATTCCATGCATTCCGTTCATATCACTCATGGCAGATGGAGCAGAGACGCCATTGCCAAAAGTTCTAAAACTAGCCTCGGTTCCATTTGGAGAGAAAGGAGGGGGTGACATCGCTGGGTTTCCTGGATACATCATGGGATCCATGAACTGAGATCGAGGAGGGGCGGGATGGTGATACTGAGGTCCTGCATTTCTTACAGACTCATCTCTATCCTCCATTGGTAATATCCATTTTTCCCAGCCGTCTCTTCTTCGCAATCGATCATTACCATCATCACCTCGAATAAGGTAAAGAATATCCGAGTCCTGGCAGGCGATGTATAGTAAGCTGAAGTCTTGAGTGAGAGCTTGGATTCGTTTGAAAGATGATATAAATGTCAAAAAGACAAATCCTTGACTATCCATGTGCTTTCTCAAATAGACATCTTTGCAAAGATTGTCAATGGAAAAGTAGTACTCCAATTGCATCTTTACCATGGAAATAACAGCACTTTGATCCATATACGGATTGTATGGTGGTGCGGTCATTGGTTGCATGGGTTGGAAGTCGTAGGAGGCTGCGATGGGGCTCATGTGTTGGTTGGGTCCACCATTCTGGGGGTACCGACCATACATGGCACTGTTTGGTATGCTTTGGGTTCGAGAACCACCGCGGCCTCTAGAAGGTGGAACCGGGTATTGGTTATTAAACGCGGATGCTTGAGGAGGAGGGCTATAAGGGCCGGAACCTTGTCGAACTGGGTAACCGTTGGCTTGTTGGGGGCCATGGCCATTGGTATAAAGATGGGCAGGGTGCTGCTGACCATTCTGGAAGTTGTGATTTCCCCGACCACGAAAGCCTCCTCTGCCACGGTCTGATCGACCATCAGCTCTCTCACGATGATGATCCTTGGTTTGCTCATATCCTCGCAGGTTCGACTCACTCCTACGATCGGCGCCAGTTCTCTGGTGAACATGTGCATCCATTGGACTGCCTTGAGTTTCTTCGGACTTGAAGCCCCGATCGGCTCGTGTGAATTGATGATCCTGGCTATTATCTGAAGACTGCTGTCCGTACGAAGTATTTCGAATATCACTAATATTCGACTCTCTGCCACCTCTTGGCTTTTCAGCTGATGCAGCGACAGGCTTTCTCTGGTCTTTTGCGCCAGAAGGGTCGCTGGACGGTCTCTTATTCGAGTTTGGTGGAAGTGATGCTGCTCTTGGGACTTCACCTCTACTGACTCGTTTATCGGCCTCTACTGTCGAAGGAGTGGTAGTAGTTGAACCATTTTGCGCTTTCTCACCAGTTGTGCCGGCAGCATTGGTGTGCGAAGATCGCCCTCCTTCTGTTCGGCCACCACGAGCTCCACCGCGACCTCTACCCCCCCTTGAAGGTAGAGGTGTGTTGAATGACACTGAAGGAACATATGGAAGGGTCTGCCACTCTTTTTTCGGTCTCGGCTTGTTGGAAGAGGTATCATCCTTTTCTTCCTTTTCTAGCCTCTCGTGGGCTTTGCGCTTCTCTTCCTCCAATGCCGTCTCAGGCGTTGGCCAAGATGTCGCATCTTCAACTGGTGGAGGCAATTGAGCAGATACTGACTTCTCTTCCTTTTCGCCAACTCTACTGCCCCTTGGCCCGGCACGCTTTGGTGTTTGGTCCTCCTTGGACTTATTTGCTGCTTCATTCGCCTTCTTTTGTGCTTTAGTAGTGTTAGGTGAATCCTTGATACCGCCATTCTGTGCGCTACCAATTGCCTTATCACCATCCTCGACCCCATTTGGCTTGCCACGTCTCTTTGCCTCGGGACTTCTTGGACTATCATTGGCATTGGAAGGTTCAGTCGATGCTGGAGGAGGTGCGATCTTTGCTGCTTCTTCCTTGCGCTTTGCCCAGATATTGACTGCGGGCAGTGGGGCTGGCACCAATTGCTCTTGAAGTCTTGCTTCCTCTCTTTCCTTTTCCTTCTCAGCCGCCTCTCTCTCGGCATTCTTTTGCTTTTTTCCCTTCTTACCCCTTCTGCCCTCTGTGGCTTCTCCAGTCTTTTCTCCTGTATGGACTGCGTTTGAATTGCGCTCCTTTGTAGACTCAACTGCGCTCGCCCCAACTAATGTAAAATCATCTTTTTCTTCCTTGGGAAATGTTGAAGTGGATGAGGAACCAAAATTTGGGGTGCCGGGCTGTGAGATGGATTTTGCTGACATTGCGACCTTTGGTTCGGTATTGCCCTCGCCGGCTTGGTCCATCTTGTGAGAAGTATCAATGCTGCCGTTCACACTTTGCTCGCCTACCACGGAGCCACCGGAAGGAGTATTGATTGCTGAGTTTGTGCCCTTTGCGGGCGTGCTAACTCCAGATGTTGGCTGAGTTGAGGTAACACCTGAGCTAGTCGCAACAGTACGACCTTTTGCAGCTTGTGCATATGAGAAGACTGGTGGGGTTGGAGCCGCATCTCCAGCTGATCTGGAAGTAGTGGAACTCATTGTGAGAATCCCGGGAGGAACTCGTGTATGAATGTAACTAAAAATTGCTTCCTGGAAGCAGGTAAGCTGGACTCAATAAAGAGACCAGTTGGCGACCTTGATCACCTCCCAGTTCTGGATGTCCGGAGAGGTGTACACTACCTCTCCGCACCTCTTTTGCACTGCGCCAACCAATTAGTTTGTTGCTAAGAGGTTGCAGATATTGTGCGGGCAAGGACGATGGGATTGATCTGGAAATGGATCGAGGGTATGGATCGCGCGCGAAAACGGTTGTGAAAGTTGTGGGAAAGAACTTTGATAACACAATCGTCGAAAAGTTGGAAATCTAAAATCTTCGTGCAAATATGAAAGTTGAGAACAAGTGCTAGCCGTGACGTTGGACGTGTTGGGTGGGCTCGCGTAGATCGAAACAATTTCGTACCGGGATTGATGACACCGACGTCGCAGGCAACCAACTGAAGGTGAATTTCTCAGATGGCAAAATATGCTGAGCAGGGAGAAGGTTAGCTGGATGGCTCTCGCAGGCAAGAATGATGGCGTCAACATGCGCGGAAAGGGTCAGGCAGAGCGCGCGGAGGGCCAAAGGTTTTGCAGAGATGCGCGACGATTGATCGACCGGCGGGAGGCATAAAATGTGTGAAATGAAGGGCTTGTTTGTGCGGAGCGACGGACCTCGATGGATGGACAACCAGGAATTCTGTGACCGGCGGAAGAATGGCAGTACGCTTTTGAAGACCGGCGACCAAACAACAGATGAGATTGAAGGTGAGGTTGTTTGACGAGACAGGACCAGAAATTGAGACGGGCGAAGCGTCGAGCGTCGGGAAGTGGGTGGCACGTCCTGCTTGTCTCTCTCTCTCGTGTTCGATGATGCTGGAGCTGCGACGGATGGAGGGACAATAAAAAAAGGGTGGAGGGGGAGTCGAAGGCAGGAACAGAGACAAGGGAAATATAAGTAGGAAGCAGAGCAGAGCAGAGTCGTCTCGTTGATCGTAGGCTCTCCGCGGCGAGGCGATTCGAGGAATCGAAGGCAGTCTACGGGTAGGTAGTGGTCGTAGTGGTAGTAGAAAAAAATATGGGAGGCGGAGGGCGAAATAGTGTGCTTAGTGCGAGGTGCTGAGAGAGCCGAACATTGGTTAGTCGACGCTAAACCAACCGACTGCCAATAAGAGTGAAAATGTACCGCACCGTCAATGACCGCCCTTTTTTTTGCTATTCTCTTCTGCCTTCAGAAAACCAATGAGAAAAAATATATTATTCCACCAAACCCGTGATGGTGCGCTCTTGGATGCCTGGGCTTCTCGGTAGAATGGAATTTCGCTGAGGGCGGGTGGATGAGGGGTACCGGGACGGAGCACTGCAACGGTGCGGTGCGTCGTGATGATGCTATTTCCAGCACCAGCATCCGCACAGAATTTGGCCGATGCCGATGTTCCTCCTTCTGCTCCGTACTGCCTGCGACTGCGACGTCAATGCCTTGGGAAGAGGAGGTGGGGGAAAAGGAAAAGCCGCACGAGCTCAATTCCTGGAGTTTGTGAGGTATGTTTTGGAACACATCATTGCTCACCAAGACACAACACCAATATTTTTGCTATTCTAGAGTCTTCTAGTTTCAGCGTCTTGCCGGTAATACATAGCTATTTATACTTGGCTACGCAAGAATTGATCTACAGGCACGATCTGGAATTTGTTTGGGGTGCCCGCCGCTTTTCATAGAAACATTCATGAGACTTCGTTGCATAATTGCCTCTGTGGTAACCAATCATCTGATCCGAATTATCTGATTTGCTATAAAATACTGAAGTCACGTTTTGCTACTGGCGATATCCATATGATTGAGAAATGATCATCTGCCGGTATGCTCTTCCATTAATATAGACGATCGTGCAAAACAAGTCCAAAACAACACACAAAAGAAGCTTACATAGTATGGGCGGGCAACTACAGCCAATTGCCTCGAAGAAGCGCCAGTTTCCAAGTATATATTTATTTAATTCACTCTTTCAGACCACAGCAATCAAACATCCCCTGGTCCATTGACCTCAACCTTGGACCCGGTTCTAACGACGTTGTAACAGAATACGAACAAGCACAGAATAGAAAAGCCAATTCAAGGAAGGGAAATAAATGCCAGAGAAATTGACTTCAACACCCCGCACACCCATCCGCTCGACCCGAGATTATTCCAAGACTTTCCAGAAAAGGAATAAAAAAATCAAAGCAGGAAGTGAGAGAAAAAAGAAAACCCCCACTATCAAAAAAAAAGCACGGGTAATCTGAAAAGAATTTGGCTCATACGACAATCTCGCTTGTCGTATCACGGTGCAAGCAAGTCGCTTGTTAACCCCGCTACAGTATCGCCGTAAATTTACAGTACTCGTATGTATCGTCAAAACTCGAGCCGATCGATGAATCAAAACAGCACAGCTCAAGAATTTTCCACCAAAACTCTTCTGGTTCTGCTCGAGCTGCTTTCAGGGTACATCAGATCTTGGATTACTTTCTAAAAGAGAAGTGAGAGTGTATTTTTAAAGATTTAAGCATCAAGTCGGGGCCGTTCTGTGGCCAGCACTCTCGGTATTGATTCCCACGGATATGGAGTTCACCTCTCTCACTCTCCGTCTAGATCATTCTAGATACAATACTGTAACCTATTAGATACTCGCATCGAACCCCCCCGTCCCCCACCCCCCTCTCTCCTACACAAACAAAAGAAGGAAAAAACACACTACTCACCAAATCCTAAAATCCCAACGTCAAGATAACTTGGTTACAGTCAAGAAAATGACTCCACCTCTCGTACACAAAAGACCTCCCTCTACTCGAGTATCTTTCGTTATAGGAACAAGCCAGCCCTCACATACCATCTCCAACGACCAAACATCCCAAACATTTCAATAAAGACAAACAATATCGTTACTCTCCTTCAATATCATCCAACATCAATAAGAACAAAATTGATCTACCTCTGTTAATTGGAACATCTACTTAACCATCCAATCCGGCGCAAAGACCTATTTGTAAGTATGAGACTTTTAACAATGTCAAAAAATCGACTGACAATAGTCCAAAGACTCGGAGCAGGATTTTCTACATTCTAAAAATCTAGAGCCTAATACACACCATACGACAGACATTATCATATTAGCTACCAAACCAAACCAAACCATTTCATACCTATTTCATACCTATTTCATACCTATTTCATACCTATTTCATACCTATTTCATACCTATTTCATACCTATTTCATACCTATTTCATACCTATTTCATACCCATTTCATACCCATTTCATACCCTATATCCTCCCACTTCCTCCCCCTACCCCACCCCCCTCCTCTCATTCTAATTGCCATCCCCCCTCTTTCCTCTACTCAAGACCTTCCAAGCTTAACCCCAGCCTTTCTCACCAGAATAAAAAATATCACACACACGTACAGTAGGTAAGATCCCATGAAAACTCATATTCAGTTAGAACCATCGCGTACGCAAGCAACGACACACAAGAGAACTCTTCTACATTTCCTCTTACCCTTGCCTTACACTTACCCATGGTATCCAGATCACCGAAAGGACGAAGAAAAAAAGAAGAGAACAAGGGAAAGGATATTAAAAAAGCAAGTTTGTAACATAGATCTCGTGAGTTTATTACGAGCGGTACTGAATTCAAGGAAAAATATCCCAGGAGACCGGTTCCATTACCGTACCCAGGACCCGCGAAAGCAATGTACGTAAGCACAACACACTCCCAACTCTCCTGCTGACGGCAGGTAAACCACCAAGACCGCATATGCGAGGGTTCCGAATCACCAAGAAAAGAGCAGGGTTTCACACGATTAAGGGTATATATTGCTACAAAGGTTACAAGGTAAGAGACCAAAGCAACAAAGCCGACCAGGTTATTATTTTCCGTCTGATGTTTGTTTGCTCCAGTCCCTTGGAAATCAGCTTACTAGTACAGCACTTCATGTACATCTGGTCGTGTTCTTATCCAGTCATCCATCTGAGCCACGTTAGCAACGCATCGACCCAAGAGATCGGATTTCGGAAACACTTACGCAGCCGCTCTTGAGGCACCAAAGCTTGTGGCCATTCGTAAACCACTCGACCCCATAGGAAAGTACGAGACGAGGTACCAAACCAAACATCCCATTTGTATCAATGCAAATATGAGGGTCAAGATTTGAGAACGGAGCTAGGTATATCGTATCAGTAACAGACCGGGTTGCATCCATTCCGGCAGAGGAAAGGACTTACCCCAAGACTGAAATACAACGTGAGAGCGATAGATCCAAAATATGCCGCGGTAAAAGGGAGGCGTGGTGTTGATATCAGGTGTCTTATGTACGTCATGGGCCCCATCATCGCTCCCCAAGAACATAAGAATAGCAGAGAGCCCAGCGTCCATCTGGTGTGCCACGCGGCAAAGTCAGCCTTTAGAAACGATGATGAATCATGGATATTTTGGAAAATGGAAATCACGAAAATCAGGAAATCAAGAAACGGTTCCTGCTTGAAACATCGATACGAACCCCGTCTTGTGGAGGCAGGTTGAATTAACATCGGCCCTAAGGAGGGTAGCACCATGCATGCAAGACGGTAACCTGCAGCGCCCGCGTTTGCCGAGAAGGTGTAAAAATTGTCTCAAGTCGCATCGAGTGATCGACGAGGAAGAAAGAGGACGGAGGATATCAACTTACAAGGTCGCAAATTTGCTAGGTTTGGCAACCATGATTGGCCACATAACAAAACAGATAACGAAGCAGGCTGCAGCTCCAATGTTGAAGCCAGAGAAAAGGAGAAGTCGGTCCCATCTGCTCACTATACATGAATTTGTGTTAGCCTATACATCTCTTTCCCTTGAGAATACGAAGTAGATCTGCGCCACCATTCTGCATGTCACACATAGACTTTCAAGATGGCTGCTGCAGGGACCGTAGAACTAGAAGTAAATGGTAATCGTTGACTCACAGGCAAACCATCCCTCCTCCTCTTCACGACGAGTTCTAGCGGGTAGGGGTGCTCCTGCACCCTCGACGGTGGGAAGTCTAACATAGCCACTATCTCCGAATGGATTCAACGACTTAATCGACGATAAGAGGCCGGTCTGCTGAGCAGTGTTGACGGGCACATCCGGCTCCCGGCGTGACCAGCCGAGAGAATTCATGGATTCTCTGAATGATGAGGATGCCATAGCTGGGATATTGAGGCTTGCGCGCTAAAGCACCTGCAGTCGGTAGATGTGAATTTAAGGTTGTTGTAACCTCGCCCTGCCCAGTCGTCGAGGACGTTGCCGCGCTTCAGAAAGACGGAGAAAAGAGGTTGGAAGGGGGCAAAACGGCCAACGGGGGCAACGACCGCAATCAACGGCCTTCTTTTTGCTAGGGAAGTATTGAGAGTTGGTCTGCACGTATGTCGTGCGTTGATCGACCCTCAGGAAATAACACGACTGGCTTGAAATGCAACTTGATTGAGGGTGTCCAATGACCTTTGAAGCTGGACAGGGGTCGCCGCTAACCTGAATGTGAATGTTTCTGAACCTGAAAAGATGCCTCGTGATCGTGTCTGGTTCAAAGTGACTGAACGGCTATCGTCGAGGGGGGTGGGTGATTAGGTCCAAGCTTGTGATTGGTGGCTTGAAGGACAGGTCTTGGATTTGGAGATTTGATAGTACCAGTAGAAGATGGGGATGGGGATGGGATGGGGATGGGCTCGCTAGAGGGACTGGCGTTGTGGTGGGCAATGCTGAAGTGGTAATGGGGAAAGAGAGGTTCCGCCAAGAGGTCCAGCGACAGGTCCTGGGCTAAGGGGTGCACTCTTATGGGCACTTTCTGGAGGCAGCAGGCAAAAGGCTTGAGCAGGTAGCAGCAGGCAGTAGAGAGCAATACACGGCGATGCGGTTGCTGGTTGCTGGTTGCGTACACTGGCTCGTAGGCGTAGGCGTTGCGTTGAGAGTAAGGTTGACGTTGGAACACTCGCCTGATAGCGCGCTAATCATGGAACTGCAATGGAACGCTTGGACGTTGAACCCGCCACATCGCTCTTTCTGGCCAGCGGTCGCAACCACACACCTCTATATCTACATGGATATCACGATGGTACGCGCCACCAGACCGACCAAGAGACAAGTAGCCAGTGGACGGATCGGCCCTTCGAAAGGCGAGCGGAGGGTCGGTACGGTACTACACGGTACTTGTACATGGCATGGGTCCTAGAACACCTGCCTAGGTCGTGTCAAAACCCCCAGGGCCAGGCTACTATACCGAGTACTCTTACTACGAGTATCCAAAGCAGTACAGACTGTACAGTACCACTTCTCAAGCCCGTCACCCAATGCACGAGTAAGACGCCGAAGAAGCTGGACGGCCGTCAACCTCCCCGACCTCGACTACGCCCAGCTCGGATTTGGAGCGTCTGCGGCGCCAGAACACCAAATTCACATACAACTGAGACAGGGCAGTATAGCATGACTTGCCGGGCAACAACTCCGACGATGACTCGCGAGCTGTGGCGATGCCCTGCGATGCCCTCCAGCTACGCAACACGGGCTGGAGGCCATTGGTGGCCCACTGGGGAGGCTACCAAGTCTACCAAGGCTACGAAGCAGGAAAGCAGGAATGGAGGCAGTGTCCTCGTCCACCTGGAAGCTACGCCACAGCTTCCACAAACGTCCTGGTGTTTCCTTTCCAGGTTGACGGCTGCAGGTGTACAGCGATGCAAGTTTGATGTCTCAGAAGCTCCCCTCCCCCTCTCCCCCACCTTCAGAAACTGGCCGCAAATGGCTAGGAGCCAATAGTACGTAGCGTATAGCGTACTGGTATACCTAGGTAGTCCCTAGGACGAACTACTCCCTCGTTAAGCGTTCATTTCTTCTGATTTCTCGGCGCAAATGCAATTATGGTTTTATTTCAGGATACAAGTACTCGTACTATTGGTACTTTGCCCAAGTAGAGTTCAAAAGATATTGCGGGGTGTTTCTTTATTTATACTTGAAACAACCAGAACTGCCTACTACCGAGTACTTTTCTGGTCGATCGCGAGTGGAGATATCTAGACATTCAACCCAGGGCACTCATCGAGCCTTTACCTAACACTTTTGACCTCGAGACCCCCTTTTCGATCTGTGTTGACCAAGAGTTGCCCTTCGTTTCCATTCGTCTGTGACTCGATCGCTTCGCTTCCCCCTACCCATACATGACCTACCCCTACCTTCTCATTCCCCCTCCCCCTCCCTCTCCAAAATCCCATCCTATCTATCTCTATCTCCCATTATTGCCCATCTCATCCCATCCCATCTCTAGCTCGTCTAGCTCTACGCCGGCCAAGTGCGCCCTTCCAAATCCAAGTGAGACCTGAGACCCCCCGGTTGAGAATTGGAGACACTTTGGTCAAGAGCAACCATCAGGAGGCCGTGGCTGGATGATGAATGCGCGATTCCACCCGAAGCACATATAATCAGCTATCCTCGCGCAAATCGAGTCCGGGGATCCTAATCCTTCGCACATCTGTCCAACCCGCATCTGTTCATCTCAATCTCAGATTCATGCTGCAGTGTTTCCCCACACCTTTCTGTCACGTTACTCCCCTCTCACCGGACATCTCAAGTACATCTATACATCGATTCACACTTCTCTCTCTTCCTTTCTCGGTGCCGTTCCACCAACCAAGTATCCCAAACGGCCTGACACCGAGTTGCTGCTTACCGGGACCATCCAAAGCAGAAGTTGATATCAGACAGATTACAGTCAGCTTAGGGACCAAAACTCGGATCTTGTCAATATATTTGCACTGCAAAACTGCAAGCACCGAGGCATTTTCAATATCCAATTCTCTCAAACAGGCAACGCGCGAAGGCCCTACCGAGAAGCATCCAAGGAAAGGCGCAAGTTGCAACAACTTAAGCCGTGGTAACCGCCGCCTAAACACAACAGCCCCCGAGCTCTCATATCTTAGTATCCGCGATCTTATATTAGCTGGCCGGCTGTAGAGCAGAAGGGCAGCGCATTGATTGATTGATTGATTGCGGGAGAGAAGGCATTATCTCTCTCCACGTCCTGACCCTGCTTTCTCCGCATTTGGGGCGGAACTTATCGAAACCCCGCCATTTGAGTTCTCGAAATAACCTGTCCTTGGAGCCGATCCGCGCGTACGGTGCCGTAGAATACGAAATACCGAGCACCAAGAACCCCAACGGAAGCGTCGTGAAGCCAGTACCGAGCTGCCCGAACAAGAGAAAAGAAAGCCATTAGAAAAGGAAGCCAGTGGACGCCAGTGAGTGAGTGATTGTGATTGTGATTGGGGAGTTGCACCAGCGACAGCGACAGCCGACGGAAGGACCGCCAGCCAGACCACCGCGGGCTTGCTCTGGCTATTGTCCCGCAAAGCCGAGGACTGGTGGTGATATTCGCATCGCATCGCATCGCATAGCACTCGCCGGAGGAAAGATCCGTGAGAAGTCGCTGGCCAAGGAGTGAAAAGGAATCCATCGTGTTGAAGCTCCGTGGCCTCCGTCAATCCATACTACCAGACGGCCATACAGCCATACAGCCAGACAGTCATACAGCCATACGGTACGAGTACTGTCAATACTGGTACGGTACGAAGCAGACGGTCGTTGGCTCGCTCTCGCGCACTCTCGCGCACTCTCTCAGGCTCTTACTCGTGCCTCGAAGCGAACGATTCAGAGGCTTCAGGTTGCCTCGATTAGCGCGCCTTGTCCATTTTCTATTGTCCACTCTGCCTCTGCCCTGTCTGCAAGCACAAGCAGGGCACTCGCACTCGCACCAACCTAAAGTCTCCCCCCCTCCCTCTCCTTCCCCTCGCTCGACCACCCAGTGGCACTACCACCACGACCAGCTCCTCCCCACCACTCAACCAACGGCGCACATTTAGTCTGCACCCCGGTTCGCATTCCTCCCACCGATCCCTCCAACCCACATCAACGGCAATTCTGGACTTTTTCCACCATCGCCGTCCAACAACGACCAACGACCAACACTGACACTGCCATCGCTGCGAAGCTGAGTGCGCTCCTTCAAGCCCTCTGCCCTCCCTCCCCCCATCACCGAATTCTCCACCGACCAAGGCCGAGCGCGCTACCCCATACTTTTCTCACCGCACCGTCATACTACCCTACCCACACGACAAACTCTCTCCACTAAACCACACATCTAAAACCCCGAGAGTCTTCATCCCACGCATTGCTTCCTCCACACAACGATTTCCCGAAGAATTCACTCGATCGCACATTTGCTACAACATTGCCCATCTCCAACTTTCCCATACATTCATACTCTTGTACGACACTTCGGCAACGACAAGCCGAATCAACCCGCGAACAGTAACCTGGACCGTTACTCGACCGCCTATCTTAAGGCTGCGGCAACATTCACGATCGCCGTGATTCACAACGCATCTATCGAAGCCTTTTCATACCCAGTTACACATTTGACATCAATTTCTGCCGCATCCTGGACCCGAACTCATCAAATCATAAAGCGAACATAAGGGGGACCGACCGTGGCGACGACGCTTATCAATTGAAGGAATCCACAAGCACGCACTTTCGTACTCCGATACTACTATATTATCGTGGCATAAGGGCTTTCCGATAGAAATTCCTTCTTTCGCAGAAACCCGATCTCTTGCGCAACAGTGGGTAGATAGTACTACACCTGTAACCTAGAGGCAAGTCCTACGCAAGTAAGTACTACATCTCTTCAATGTTAGATACACGCCCGCATAGACCCCGCACTGGAGTATCTGCAAGAGTGTTTGGGCATCAGCGACGCAGACTTCACTTCTGTGACTTGTCGCTGCTCTCGGGAGATCTCAGCTTACTCTCACCGCTGAGTTGCTATTTCCCCATGCTTGCTTTATCGCTGCATTTCTTTTGCCTCGTTTACTCTTGCGCTCTAGCTAATGTTTGTCACACAGATCCTACAATCTTTCTAGTAGTTGCGAACAAACCTCTATAAATCCTGTATTTCTCGTATCAGAAGCCAATACACACCAGCTTTGGTTAACAATTCACTATGGCTGGCACGGGCGCGTCTAGCCCATTTATCAAGGACGAGCCAGAAGATCACTTCTTTTCCCCTCATAATTCAAGATTCATGGGGGGCAATCAGCAAGGCTTCCAGCAATTCAACCAGTTCGGTTCGCATAGTGGAAGCATCAATCCTAACGATCTCACCATGGGAGGAAGTAACGGTATTGCTATTCCCAACAGCCAGTATGGCTCATCTTTTCAGAATAACTTTGGCTCACAAGCCGCCCAAAACACGGGTGCTGGGTTCGCCAAGTTCAACGATGACGAGCTCCTTGACATCACATCACCAATAACCGATTCCCGGTCCAACCAGTCTGGCATGCATGGTAATGGACAGGATTACAACGTAGACAACTTTGACTCTTTCCCGAACATGTATCAAGGCCACAACGGCTCTGCTGCGCTATCTGTCAATCCCAACATGAATGGATACTCCAACACACCAGAGGGTGACCCGATTCAAAGTCCCTTTGTTCAACATACCTTCAACAACGCCCAGTATATGCATCAGATCCAACAGGGTCAAAACTTCAACAATCCCATGTCATCACCTGGTGGCTATGGCTCACCGCTTGCCGGGTCAGATATGCAGAATGGCGCGGTCGACCCAAGAAGACCTCAGATGCGAGGAATGAGGAGGACATCTAGCACCAAAGGGGTTGTCGGCAAAGCAGCTGCGATGTCTCTTAACGAAAACGCAAGCTACCCAACACCTATCCGCACACACCGTCATCAGAAGTCATTGTCTAGTCAGTGGGATCAAACACCTAGTAGTCTAACCTCTTTCCCTGGCTCAGATTTCGGCTCGCCAATCTCTGGCGTACACCCAAATCCACAAATATCTGATATCCTCAAGGGTGCTTCTATGCCAACCAAACTCGGCAACACACATTCAGCGGGTAGCAGTGCTCCAGCACTCCAGTCTCAGGAAATGAAGAGAAGAAGACGAAGAGAGTCGCACAATCTTGTCGAGCGACGGAGAAGAGACAACATCAACGAACGCATTCAGGAGCTCAGTCATCTCGTTCCCCACCATCGTCTAGAGGATGAGAAAGTCCGCAAGGCTCTTCAAAATAACTCTCCCTTGTCACCTACCCTAGCCGGCTTATCCCATCCTCCAAGCGGAATGAGCCCTCCACAGGCCACCTCTGGGCTCGCTGGACCTGGTGCACGACGAGCTACAGCCGGCAACATTACAACCGGAATCCCGATCGAAGAGAAGGACAAGGGACCAAACAAGGGTGATATTCTCAATGGCGCTGTGAGCTGGACTCGCGATCTCATGTGGATGCTTCACGTGAAGATGCAACAACTAGATGAGCTCAACAATTGCATTCAAGAGCTAGGCGGAACTCCACCATTCCAAGAAACTGAAGACGAATTACGTATGCGAACGGAACTCATGGATGCTATGGTGAAGAATGATGGTTCCAAGTTCCATTATTCGAGGGCACCGGGAACTGGTCTGAGGGTGCCTAAGCATACTGATGTCAAAGGTGATCCTGTCGGAAGTCCAACTTCTGGACCAAATGACACTTCATTGAGCCCCGAGAACCACAGCAGCACTGGTGATGTTGGACAAGCTGGTATAGGTGGAGCTGGCCAATACTGGAGCGGCCACAATAGCGGTGGAAGCGGTCCTGGTTCAATAAGCTTCAAGGAGGAGGACGAGTACGGAATGGACCTCACTCAATGAGCCGCTACCTCAAGCTCTTTTGAAAGTCATATATTCGACTATCATTTCTCCCCTGTTTCTTTCAACCAGAAACTTCTCGGTTTCTCTTTCTTACTGCACAGCCGCTGGCATTTGTCTGCATTCACCTCTATTCATTTAATATTCCCACACATCCGGTTTCCATAATTTCGAGGGGGAGTACTCGTATAAGCATTTGGAGGTAGTTTGGGGTTCTCATCTTGAACAATGGATTGGATCGGAGTTGCTTTCTTTAGCAAGTTGAGACTAGTTTGACTCGCAGAATGCGGGCTGGCTCACATGGATGAAATGGGTTTCTCGGACAGAAGGGTTTTCATTTTCTCGTTATGTTCATTCTGTTTGGGTTTTCATCATACATTTGCACAATGTCTTCCTCCTTTCTCCTTTTCATTCTTGTCGTTTTGCACTGGGCGGGGGTTTTTAATTGCATTGTTCGTTTGATTTTTTTTCTTCTTCTTTTTCATAATTTTCCTTTGTCTGCTGTCCTGCTTTTTTGCGTTTGCTAGCATTTAAATGCTGCCCTATGATACCTCACCTTGCGACTTTTTGACTTTTTCTCTGAATCTTTCTGCCTTTTTCAACCTTTGCGAGATGCGTGGTTTATTCTATATGCGTTGTTGGCTTTGGGCTTTGATCATGGATTGACGAAATGGATGGATGGATGAATGGACGAATGGATGGATGGATGGATTTGAGGGGTATGGTTGGATCTTCAAATGGGCTACGCACCTTTTGTGTCCAGGCCTATCCTAAGTGGTTGTTATCTACATACATACATGCCCGCTTCTTTTCTTTTTTTTGTCTTCTCCTTTTTCTTGTTCATCTGCTTGTCTGCCTTTAGCTTCCAAGGGGGCTTCAGGTGAGATGGTAAAAGATGGGCTTGGAATGAGCAATACGATACCATTTTACATATTGAACATTATGCTTTGAGTTGAACCTTGGTCTGTGATTTGATGTGATTTACTGTGCGAATTGGATCTTAGTGTTATTATTAGGAGAGTCTTGGTATAGATAGGGAACCGCCGAGGATATATGGCGAAAGGTTAACTAAACCAACTTACAGTACACTTCTTAATTCTTTCACAATGTCTGTCTGTTTGTATTTAACCTCCCCCCACTTCTCTATTCTTTTCCCTGATGGTGATGGTAAAAACCTGATTTTCTTTTTTCTCTTTTTTTTTTTGGTACGGTACAGTCGGTACTTGAGGGGCAACGAATATTTCGGCGAGAGTTCGACCGAGATTCTGTGGGTGGGTGCTGGGGAGGAAGAGGGTGAGGAATGGGGGATGGGGGATGCGAGGCAGGAGAGGGTAATAGTGGGGTTGGTGGTAGTGGGGTGGGGTATTTTTTGGTGGGGGGGTTGAATGGAGGGAGGGTTGGAGTGGCTTTGGGTTGGGATATAGTAAGAATACGCTGCACTGGGTTTGAGGATTGGAAGGCTGGTTGTGAAATTGTGGTGAGGATGAGGATTGGATTGGATATTTGGGGTGTGTGGATGGATTGATGGATTGTGGTAGGTGGGTACAGTGAGTATGAGTACTAGGTAGATCGTGAGTGTCTTTTAAAGTAGTATTTGCTGGAAGTTGGGGTGAATGGAAGTTGGGGGGTGGATGGAGGTGGATTGTTCTTAGTTGTCTTGCGAGTGGAGAGGGATGGGAATTGGAAGAGGAAGATCTTTAATTGTGTCGTTTAAGTGGGATTCTTTGGGGAGGTGATAAATTATGTGTTTGAACGTTATGTGGAATGGGAATGGGAATGGATGGTTGTATGGAGAGCACTATTGCTGACTGGGAGAGGGAGTGAGGGAGAAGAGAGGGTGTTGTTTGATTATATTGAAGAACAAAGGTTTCTATGAGATGGTTTTGGGGATTATGGTAGGATATATTGCAGTACCTGATGGTTTGTGAAGGTATTTTGTTTTGTGTATGGAGTTGGTGGAGATTGATGAGACTTGTTTATATATATATATATAAACCTTGCTTTCTAGTTCATGGCAGGTAATATCCGTATGTTTTAGTAGTTTTATATGAGATGTTCGTCCTGTTATTATCTTGGATTCCTTAACAGAGTATCTCTAATTCTTTAGAGACTGTATATGTTGAAGGTATGTTATAGCTTCCCTATTTCAGAGGGAAAGGAAGATAGATATCTATTGTCCACGACCCTACTTCTTTCCCTTGCCTCAAGGAAGAGAGATTATCTAGCAGAATCAAATCTTAGTCATCACACACTACAATAGAGTAAAGTTCTGCGGAACTCACTAGGGTTGAATGAAAGTGTGGTATATGGGTACGTTGAAGCCTCGAGGCAGGGTAGGACTACTCAGACGATAGGGGTGAATGAGTAGCCACTCGAGAACAGAGAGGACCTACGGTTTATATGCAAAGATGAATTTCCCTTTGGGGAGTGTTCTATCACAAAAACCACGATACGCTTTCTCACCTTGAGTACGCGAAGGTATGGAATACGTCGTTCTTCGTATATATATTCCATCGAAAAGGTTGGGAAATAAGGGAGGGGAGGGAGTACCTTCATCTAGGATTTCACGAGGAAATGCGATATTGAGGAGATGGGATAATAAGACGCTGGTTAACGTTAGTTGATTGTGAATTATTGGCCGTTGAGAGACATGCAGTATAGATACATATTTGTAGAGTTGAAACCTATGATCTATTCTGATTTGACGTGGAAGAACTTCTATGTACTGTACAACTTATGGTTTTATCACTTTGTAAGTGTTTCTGAGACAAGGTTCGCGATTCCAAGTTTTCTGCGGTTGGGAAAGTTCGTTGGCATTCCTTTTTGTTATGGAATTGTTAGGGTGGTTGTGTTCCTGTCCTGGGTTATCTAGAAAGAAAAATTGTGTGTGAGAGAGAGGGGCTTATAGGTAGTACTAGACGGTGGAAGCTACCAAATCGACGCTTTGCTACTTTGAAGCAAGAAATCATGTTTGTTATTTGCTGGGTGTTTTTGGATTGCTTCTTTGCTTTGCTTTGTTACGTAGCAATAAGGATTCTCAAAGAACTAGAGGGTAGGTCTAGCTCTAAGACTTTTTTTTCAAGGCTTTTTACTAGGAATTATATTAGTAGCTGTATATTTCCAGAAAAGAGAGATCAATTACTCTTACCTGGAAATAGTTGAAATAGTGACACATCACGTAAATAATAGCATGGGGGAACCTTTTAGAATGTAAAACCATTTCATTGCAATCATTTCCTTCCCTCCGATTTGGGTATCTCAACTACAGAAAAAGAAAAAGAAAAAAGAAAAAAACCACTGTTCACCAGTGTTTGCAAATCATAATCATCTCCTGAAAAGCCATGATAATAGCCCAGGCCTCCTTTCGCTTCATGCCCTCCTGCAACGGGATCATCTCTAGCGCCTCCTTTCCATTGAAATACTTGCCGCAGAAGCGGAACCAACTCTCCCGAAGCTTCGCATCCTCAAATCTCTTTCCATATGCCGCGATATAAAGTGACTCCTCGTGCGATACTTTGTGTGGGTCCTTGATGATATATGGCGATATGTCCTTGAGATGGGCGGCATTGTTGTTGCTTGGGTGAGCCGTAGCCACTGGGACAGGGAGTTTCTTGAATTCGCTTTCGAATTCTTGGGCATCCTCGCGGGCTTTGGTGGCCAATCTCTCCAAACGGGCTTTCTCGGCAGCTTGGGAGGTGGTGAGGGGGGCGGAGGGATCGACTTGTTTCTTCTCCGTGCTCGACTCGTCGGTTCCTGAAGTGGAAGTGCCAGAGGTGGCTCCAGGCGCGTTCTTAGCTTTCTCAACAGCGCTGGCTTTCAGCTCGTAGGTCACTTCGTAGATGATTTCCGGCCAGACGAGGATCCATGCAAAGGTTCGGAGTTGGGTGACCCAGCCGCCGCGGATGGCCCAGGCGAGCATTGCAAGATAGGTTGGGCGGTGGTTCTTGCTAGGCGCAAAGTTCTTGTATGGACGCGGAGCAGCAGATAACAAGGCAAGATAGCTGGAGAGAGCTGGTGCGAGAGGAAAAGCTTTCTTCCATGCAATACTTGCCATGGGGAGCTTGCGGAAATCAGCGTTGGGAGAGACGATGTATGTTTCACGGCCGTGGAGGGGTGGGATTGCAATTGCTCGGCGCCAGTAGATGAGGTGTTGAGCGAGAGTAAGTAGACTGTTGAGCTCGACATTCTGGTTTTGTGCTACTTGGAGAAACGATTGATTAGGAGAGCAAAGTCGAATGCACTGGAGAAGGGGTGCGGTAAGCTCCGTGTTATCATTTTGTATCTCTGTGATGATCTTCTCCTCGTCGTCCAGAAGCAAGAGTGCAAAGTGCTTGTTCAGGTGTGTCGGATCCTCATTGCCCTCCTCGTCGACCATGGGATTGGCAGATGTAAGCAGGAGTCCAAGCATTGCTCTATCTCTTGAGCTCGGGAAACTGGTGAGAAAACAAGGGACAGGAATTTGAAGTGAGATGTCGATGGGTGGGACTGTAGCAAGGTGCAATGTGGCAATCTTGCTCTTGGAGACGGCATTGAAGATATCTCGGATAGCGCCAGCGAGTGTGGATTTGATCAATATCTCATTCCAGAGCCAACTCATGGGACGAACTGTGATTCAATTAGCATCGATCTGAGAAATAGGACCATCAAAAACTTACGCTCTTCACGAGCTCTCTCCTTCATCTGCAGAATTCTTTCCGACTCCTTCCAAACGTAATTGTCAGATGCTTGAGCGTGATTAAGAGCCTTGTTGAACTTCTTGATGATATGCTCATAGATCTCCGCAATTCGCGCATCCTCCTCGTGCTTGGAAACGTTCAGCATGAAGACGACATTGAACATAGTCATTCCACCGGGATTTTCGCCTTCATCAGAGCTGCTCTTCTTTTCGCCAGATGCCTCGCCTTCAGCAGTCTCCTCGGCCTTCTTTTCTTTCCTAGACTTCTTTGGCTTCTTCTTCTTCCAGGTGCCATTCTCGCGAATGTGCATGGGATAGGTGATGAATTGAACTGGATCCAAGGACAGCTCAAACTTCTTCTTGTGAAAGGCTCGAACCGGAGTCAAGATACTCTCCAGATCGGAAGTATGAAACTCCCACAAATGATCCCAAGGCGCGACATTCTCTCCCTTCTTGTTGGTGAAATGGTTGTCACCTTCGGGAGCCTCCACGTGATGTACCTTCTTTGCGTCGCCACCAGTCTCCGCGCTCAGATCGATGCTTGCGATAGCATCTTCCAGATCGTCGTCCTCGCTATCGTCTTCTTCCTCGTTGACTTTCTCGGCGCGCTCCCCGTGAAGCTCGGTGCCAAATCGAGCTTCACGTTTGATGGGCTTGCCAGAGGGATGCGGGGGGTAGTGGAAGACAAACCGCGGTCCCTCTTTGGCGCGCACGACCAGCGCGATGGCAATTAAGCCAGGATTCAAGTTGTCGGTGGCGCTCGCCATTGTCGCGAGTTGTTTGTGACGAAGCTTTGAATTACTCAAATGCTTCTGCGATGGATACTTGAGCTTTGGAACCCTATCTTGGAGTGGCTGTTGTGGCGCCATCTTGGGCCGAAGTTATTCCAACCGAGTTTGCCTTGGTAGAAAAGGGTGCTGGTGGGTGGTTGTTTTGAAATGGCGACAGATTCTGCGCTAGTGTCTGTGCTACTACCTATTTGGCGACAATTAGCCGTAGGCAGAGTAACAAAGCGGTGAATACTCTAGGACGTATAGCTATTTGTAACAAGAGTCTAAAGATACTTTATATTTCTAGAATGATAAAGTTTCTATTACCTTTATTACTCAGATCTTTATAAGAATTTCCTTTTCCTTTGTATTCTTACGCGAAACTACTAAATCTAGAGAGATACTATTTATTTTATTCCTTATATATATTAGAATAATTTCATTTGTTTTATATTTTTATATAAATCTACTAAATCTAGGAAGCTTCTATTTATTTCTTTTCTTAAATAATTAAGAATAAATCAGTTTATATTATACTTTTACGTGAAAAACTTATATATTAGAAGCGTTGTATTAAAATTAATTATATATATAATTTAAGTAAACTATTTTATCCTAAAATCTTACGCGAATTAGCTTAACTTAAAAAGATTCTATAGGTATTTTACTTTTATTTTCTAAAAGAAATTAATTAACTTTATATTCTTAGATAATATACCTAGTATTTAAACCCTATAACTAAATTAGTTACTTAAACCTTCTAGAAAAAGATAATCTATTTTATAACTATATATAAAACAACTCTATACTAAAAGGGAATAATATCCTAATCGTATTTTATTATAAACTAAATTCCTATATAAATACTAGATAATTAACTATAAAACTTATATTATATAACTACTAGCTCGTTAAATCTATAGTAGAGTAACGTTTAAGACTTATTTATTCTATATAAATAAGTAAACTAAGAAGCTAAAAGGACTTTAAAGTATTAGATAATTTTATAAAACCTTAATATTATTCTTAATTACCGCCTTCCATTCTTAAGCTATACCTATAGTATACTCCTCCGTATATAATAGGTAAGAAGTTGTACTTGGCAGAAGCTAAGAAGATCACACAAGATGAACTCTCAATGACCCGCAACTTAAATGGAGGAAGATCAACGAAAAGAAGAGCTGCGAAGAGGACTCTAAAGCATGGGGGAGTTATATAGGAGGCCTAAGAGGCGGAAGCAGAACGTCTACGAGTGGAGGTTCAGCGGTTGGAGGGGGAGTTGGAGGGAGATCTAGCACCAGAGGATTGAATTCGACGTACGCGACTTGCTAGGGAGCATGAAAGAAAGGTGGAAGAGTTTGCTGATCGGGTAGCTGCGTCTAAAGAGAAGGCAGCAAACGAAAACGAAGCTTGAGGGTGAAAAACCATGCGATAGTATCGTGGTGGTTCTTACCATACGGTAGATAGCCTCTCTTTCTGAGTTGGGTGTTAGGAGAGTGGCCGCCAATACCTGCCCTAGGTTGTCGGCACGTACTCTTGCCGCCTTAAAGGCGGACCTGTACTTGGTAGCGTGGTCCTTCATATCCATCTCATTCGTCTCTGCCGTTAGTTTGAGAATGTTCTGACGCATCTTGTTGAAAATAAATTTACTACCAATTTTGCGAAAGCAGGTAAGGAAACTGTGGTGTGTGTGTTTGACCAGAACAGGGACTGGACTCTTTATGAAAATACTAGTACATTGTGCTGGTACTAGGGCTAGAGTTCATATTTACGGGTAGTGCGTAGGTCGTTACTTGATGGTTGTGTATAATGTAGAAGTTTGGACCGTATTTAAGGGGGTAAGAGGACAACGCCAGTGGAGACGTGTACGGCGGTTGAACCGGAGAGATTGGAATCAAAGCTGCCCCAATAGGGGCGTGCCAACATTAATGGTTGCGTTAGGTAGAGGAAGGTACGAATCTAGAGGAATGGTCCTAGCAGGGCGAGTTGTATGTAGGTAGAAAGCAGATGCGACTCTCTATGAAATGTAAGTATATTTTCCTAAAGCTGGTAATGCGAGTGATTTTCATACTACTATACATGAGACTCATATCGAGGGTTGAGTAGGGCGTGCTTGAAAGGCGAGACAATATGCCGCGACGAGGTAGAAGTTAGAGTTTTGGACGCAGGGCTGTAGCTGGTTAAGAGGTAGGAGCTGGAATTGGAGGAGGGGCGGGAAGACGGGGTTATAGCCAACAACATTGCGGCTACATAGATAGGAAGAAGCTTATCTAACTGCGCTAGTATAAGAAAACTCGCTTACCATAGGGTTAAGCGAGCAGCGGCCGCTTTCTTACCATTAACCTATTCGTTATTATATGAATTCCTTATTTTGCAATCATTCTACCATTTAACGGTTATCCTATTATATCGAAAAGTATCATCCATGTTTGAAGATCTCTCACATATAGCTATACCTTATTGCTAGAGAACATATATAAAGACATATTCGCGTATTAGAAAACACATTAAAGAAGTAGCAAAAGACGCTTTTCAAACGATTACAAAGCGCACAAATCACATCATACATTACTTCAAGATACTCCAGTAATCCAAGGCCATGGTAGCTAACGTTCTCGTAAGAAATATCAAGGATCTCAATCTGTATAAATAACAACCTAGGGTACGAATTACCAACTAGAGACAAGTAACCTACGATAAAGTGAGTTGTTCACTTTATGAAGTTTAGCAAAGTAATAGCAACTACATTATTTTTTGTTACCTTCAGTTAGCTTAGTAGCTAGGATGTGTGAAAGGCACATGAATGATGAAAGCGGGGCTAACTATGTTATTATACGTATCGGTTATATATGAAAAAGGGGTACAGGCCATTGATTGAACACGTATTATTGAGTTGAGAATTGGAGCTAAGGAGTATGTAGGAAAGCAAATCATTCATGACTTTAGCATATAACTTGCAATACGGAAACACTCTTTAGTACAGTAGCATATATATAAAGAAAACTCAAAACCTGACCTACTAACACTTGTAAAAAGGGAGCACCTAAGAAAAGAGAACACTTAATAAACGGAAAAGAGGACATTCGAGAGAAGTTGCTACAAGCTAAGCATTGCGATAGCGCAGACGAGATCACAGTCTGGCCAGATATGCAAAGGGACAAGATTTCGAATTCAATATGAAACCGAGCTGGCAAGCTAATGAAACGCCGAAGTGCGGCAAAATAATGTTCCATTGTTAACCTTCATACGCCCCATAAAGAATTAATGTTAATAAATCCTCCCGAAGCGAAAAGAAATGACTGAAATACAAGTAGATGTCCCCAAGCAGCGACCAACACTTAATAATCGCAATGTCCCCAGAATGAATAGATGTCTCTAAGGGAAGAATAAAACAACAACTCTCAAATCGTAATAAGAGCAATATTGCCAGTACGGGTATACGGCAACTGATCGAGAAAGAAACCTACACGTACCTTTATTCAACTGCGTGGAGTTCTAAAACGTCCTATGACCTCCTTTGGAGTATACTCATAATATGTATAATTAAAATCGGCCATACCTATGAATTGGTTTCGGAAAAATCATCGCAATCGCAGTCTGTCTTATATCTCCTTTGCCCAAATAGCCGGGAGAATACAACCGTAGATTCTTTCGGTCGGAAAGATCGTATGACCCAGATGGGGTATGAATCGAAGCAACCTCCAAAGATCCGATATCTTTGCTCTTTGACGTCGAGTTCCAGCATAGCTCTCCAAATGTGTTTTTGAAACTTTGTATAATGTGATTGAAGAGTACTAGAAGTCTCCATAGTGATAGATATTATACTTTCCGCCTTATACTAATTAGGTGGGATCTAATGAATGGGTATCGAGAATCATTGTTATTAAACCTCTTTAGAATACAAATTCGGATATTGCGCTCTGGGAGAAAGTTGTTCCGAGCCGTATGAAACATAACTATTAACTAGAGCATTTAGGATCTTATCTTAGTAGTAACATTCCTTGTCATTAGAGTCGAAGACATAGTATTCCGGTGCCTTTTGCAATAAGCGAGTAGAATTATAGGTGGCAAGACTCATGAATTCTTTTGCCTACTTAATCTAAATGGAAAGTTAGTTATAGAGATTACAGTGCAAGCTGTGGAACTGATTACCTCTTTATCAGTATCCATCATTGGATTAAACTCCCCTGAACCGATATGACGGATAGACTATTCTATAACTAAAGTACGGTTATGCCGCATGGCAATGTCGCGGAACCAAGTGTCCATGATGCTTCAAGGCTGAGGGATAGCAGTTCGGCTGCGAATGTATGAATTGAAGCACCACTAATAGGTAGGTACTACTCCTGCGTGGTGGATCGCAGATGGGTCGATCTTTCAGATAGAGGGATAGGAGAAATCCAGAAAGTCGGTTCGAGAGAGAGACATAGTCAGAGTAGAGGAGAGGTAATCCGAAGGAGTAGACGGTAAAGGTGTGGTATTTGAGGCTTGTAATAGGGAATTAGGGCTGTATAGCTTACCGCTAAAATTCGATAGAAATGGAAGCAAAAGATTACTAGGTTAAGGCTAGCAGAAAATCCTAACAGAGGATGTTTTAGCCTTTGAGAAATACTTTTATCTAGTAGAGAATGGAATGATGTGAAATCTTGTAAGTATCTTATAAAATACAAATAAATCGTACACACCCATGGAGAAGCCTTTTATCCACTCAAGTTTTCCCCCAGAAACTCCAAAATATGACAGCACTACCGCATGTTTAAGCCCCGATTTCCCAATACACCACGTATCTATAGTGCCTTATTTGTGGATATCTCCTCGGTATCCCCAAATCACCATATTACCATCTCAACTCTCCCTTCTTTGTGGGGTCGGCACCATCATCTTTCTTCTTTTCCGGCTTATCACTAAACCCAAGATTCTTGAATTCATCCTTGGCCATCAGATTCCTACACATAATATACCCGTTAGCAGATATCCTCCATGCGCTTACAAACCATCAAAACGCACCTATCCATCCGACAAGTCAAATACGATTTCGCAATATTTCTGCACTCCGCCTCATTCGTTCCCCTGACCTTCTTGATGCAAGCCAGGTAACTCATCATGACATCCTTGCATTCCCCTATATACAATTCATCAGCGAATTTCCCAATTGAATTCTCGTGAAGCAGTCCAGCAGAGGGGCTCGTTTGCGCGGGGAAGGAAGATCGTACCATCGTGGTCGAGAGGAAAGCTACCGCGCTCGGGTCTGTGGGAGAAGTTAGCGTCAGATACATAAGATGAGTTGGAGAGGAAGTACCTACGGCGAAGGTTTCACATTGATCTGGCGTCCTCCGGGACCTCCAAATGTACTCATGGTTGCTGGTCAATTGACGTCCGCGGGTCTTTGCTCTTGCGGTCGGTGATTTTTCGATGCCTCGGATGTGTGGATCCGAGCTTTGTGCCAGGTGGGGGTTCCCCGGATTATGACGCACGCCATTTGAACCTTCGTAAATTTACTTCGATTCTACAACACCATCAACTAACTTTGAGTTTTGATAGAGAGTGGAATTGAGATAAGTGACAAGATGCCGATGTAAGTTAAACAAGCAAGCGTCTTCTAAGTTTATCACACTTCCTACATGAACGTCAAACTGATAATGTTCAAGGACTTTGGAAGGAAGCTGCCAATGTGGCCTAGTTGAATTCAAACTTGAGGTTGGTATTCTTTCTATATAATTTTTGGGAGGATCGAGACATTATTTTCTCTCAGAACAGTTTTTCATTCTCAATCTTTTCCTTCATTTCAAATCTTATCAAGAAATGGCAAATTCAACTCTAAAATCATCCAGTCCCACACACCAGTCCCCTATCAACTCTGCGCCTGCTCTATCTGTCGCAAATGCGGCGGCTACGGAGGCTCCGTCAATTTAGGAGGAATAGCCTCAACCCTCCAAATAACCAAAGGCTCCGAATCCGTAAAGTACTTCCCCTTCCCCCCTTGTCCCATATCTCCCCTCCCACCAACACAAACAGGAAGTACACAGCAACCAAAGACCGGGGTCTCCCCACGGCCCAAAAATGCACCTCAGAACGTAACTTCTGCTCTGGGTGCGCAAGCATGCTTTGGCTGTGGGATAAGACCTGGCCGGAACTCATCCATCCTTTCGCGTCGGCGATTGATACCGAGTTACCGGTTGTCGAGGAGATGGTTTGTATTAAGGCGGATAGCAAACCGGCGTATGTGAGGTGGCCCGAGGGAAAGAAGAGTGTTCATGAGAATTATGGGGAGGATAGTATTGAGGGGTGGCATAAGAAGAGGGGACTTTTTGTTGAGTAGGAAGGGGATGGAATAGGATTGGTCTAAGGGGTGGAGGAGATGGAGATGGAGACTGTTTTTAATTTGGTGTTTGTCTTCATTTTTTGGAAGGAGATTTTGTGGCAAGCGAGTTACCATACAAGTTCTTGTTTGAAAAAGAGAATATTTCTATGAATATGCCTGTTCTCTGCTTCCGCTTCCAATGTACAAGAAATGTGACGGTAGATATATCTCCCTACCATTAAATTTATTGGATTAGGCATTACACATAGAGCAAGAAGAATGAGCGATATCTTCCAAGCTCTTGTTTAAGCCCATTGTCGAGTGTTATAAGGGAGTGCGTACTTTCACTAATCAACGACTTCTAGCATCTTAGACTTTTTATGTACAGCCCCTTCGCAAAAGTAGCAGGATTCTAGGGTATCTGACTAGTGTGTTGTAGGGTAATTTGCAAGGTACTTTGTATGTGAACTACCTATTCCCACAATTTCTAGGGTTGCGGAACATCTTACTACTTTTGCGAAGGGGCTTTAGGTATAATATTGACTCAGATCTTTGTGGTCTTTGCTATTTGAGAAATGGAGAGAGAGTAAAGGTACGTTCTTTTGCACTTTCTTTACTTAGGATGAAGAAGATGGAGGCTTCTCTACATGCCCTCTTTATCTTTCCCGTAAGGCTTCGCCTAAATAAAGGGGTTAGGCCAAGGCAGAAGCATTATCGGCTTAAACAACATTTTACTCGTAATCATACTTTAATATAAACGTATGTTACTTTTTTGGAAGCTTCTCATCTTCCTATCTCTCGTACCTGATTAATGATTATCCGAACAGTGGATCCTATCACGTTTATGTATGACGTCACTGAATCTAAACCTTGTTCAATGCCCCTCACTGACTTTCAGCTCGCCCAGAGATATTTATATGGATATTTTAAGGACCATCCCAGATTTGCTCGTATGGCAGCTGCAGAAACCATAGAGACGGGACTCTGCGAATACTTCTAGAAGAACCTCTCCGGTGACTCTTCCACTCCGGGACCCTGGAAAGTGGCGTGGCTTGTGACCGTCAGATTTTAGCCAGTCGAGGCGCAGACCATGGCCGTCAACCGATTTTTAGTTTTCGAACCGGGCCATCGCAGTTTTACTGTAGAGGTAAGGAAGAGACGCCGGTCGAGGCCCGAGGGGCCCGTTTGCAGCTGGTTAGGCTGGAAGGTGTTGGTGTGCCGCCGCCTAACTGCTTGTCAGGCATATGACGTTTCGTGTAGAGGTGTATTAGGTCTACCGGGAACTTGTTGTGAGATAAGGCTGTAAAGTAGAGAGAATCTGAACTCTGAGACTGCTGTTGGGCAGAGATCCGCGGCTCTGTAAGGCGTCGGTGAAGAAGGTCCAGCTCCAAGAGTTGGGCGCAAACTCATGCCCTGTGATGGTAACTTGGGGCGAGCGACGGGGACTGCGTGGGTGTGCAAGGTTGAGTGAAGTTTGTCCTTCCGCTCGGCAGTGCATCGCATCGTACTCGAGTATCCTCATAAATCTTCCCAACAGGACTCACCCTCACAATTCTTGAGGAATTTCCCGATCTCTGAGGTGCCTCTGTTACCGGTACGAGTACCTTGGGCTTGGCTAGGTTCTTAGACCATTCACAAGCATCATCGTAACATTTTCAGAGCACCCAAGCCAAATCAGGATTCGAGGGTCTTTTCTCCCTGGGGTCTCCTGTAGAACTCTGAACCTGGATTTCAGGTGGATCTCGACCAACCTTACCACCCCAGCCCCCGTTACTCACCCCTCATCATCGTCATCAGCGAACTTCTCCATCTCACCTTCACCATTCCATCAAAACCATCACCTTTACAACACTGCGCTACTGTTACTCATTTGCGATTTGATTTCATTCACACTTCAGTTTTGAAATCTTGTCGTAACAATTTAAAAGACCACAACCTGACGGTGAGGTCCAACCATCAACAGCCTTATTGCAACAACCATCACACCACAACATGTCTGCTCTGGATTACGACGACCGGAGACACAAGTCCCATTCGCACCGCCATCGCGATGACCGAGATGGTCGGGAACCAAGATATGTTGAAACACAAGAAACCTACGTGCGCAACCCAGCTCCCATCGTACCCGAACCACCATACGCGGCGGTCAGGCAAACCGAGATGATCCGACGTCCAGTTCGCGAAGATAGCGATTTATCTATTGAAGAAGTTAGAAGAGATTTCCCACCTCCAGGCGCTTACGTTCAACAAAGATCATATGGTGCACCTGTCCGCTCTCGATCTGCCGAACGACATTATGGCACCTACTTGGACCACCGAGTTGACAACCCACGACGCTCCTTCCATGAAGATGACCGTCGAAGCCGGAAGAGCACTACTTACGCCGAACAAGAAATTAGGCCTCGCAAACGCTCACTTTCACGAAACCAAAAGATTATCGCAGCCGCTGGAGGTGCGATTCTCGCAGCAGGTGCGAAGGAGCTTTACGATCGTCAACAAGCAGATGGTCGACCAGTCAACCGAAACCCTCTTTCTACAGCAGCAATCGGTGCTGCCGGAGCCTTCGCAGGATACGAAGGCGCCGAGTTCTACGCCAAACAACAATCAAAAGGAAAAGAGGTTAAAACATATGTTGCTCATCGTGGAAGAAATGGCGATGTTGAGGAATATTATTCTTCAGATGACCAGTCTTATGTCAAGCCAAAGAGATCCAAGAGCCGCCGCAAGTCTATTGTTGAAAGCGCTATGGCCTTGACAGGACTTGGGGCTGCAGCAAAAGCGGTCGGAGGAGATAAGCATCACAGACGACGTGGAAGTGCTGATAGCTATATTTCTACTCGCTCCAAACGTTCTAGCCGCTCGCGTGGCCGTCACAGTGAATCTGAAGGCGCAGCAAAGTTCCAACAGGCAGCAAAAGCAGCTCTCATTGCTGGTGCCACCGAGGCTTTCAGAGTCAGAAAGGAGCCAGGAGGTTGGGGCGGAGAGAAGGGAAAGCGAATTCTTACTGCTGCTATTGGAGCTGGTAGTATCGATGCTGCAGCAGATCGTGATCCTGATCGAAAGAGCAAACGCCATATTCTTGAAGCAGTGGTCGGTGGTCTCGCTGGAAACAGATTGATCAACGGATCAAGAAAGGAAGTGGACGACGATGGAAGATCCATTCGATCCGGCAGATCACGATCTAGATCAAGGGGACCTGGTGGAGGCGGTAGCGGCCCGCTGGCTGCTCTCGCAACGGCAGGTATTGGAGCACTTGCAGGAAAGAAGTTATTGGATCGATCCAAATCCCGCTCTCGTTCAAGAGGAGCTCGCTCGAGATCTCGCGGTGCTCGTCGACGAGACTACAGCACTGATTCCTACGATAGTCGAAGCCCATCTCCAAGACGTAGCGGAAAAGACCGACACAAGAGAAGTAAGAGTGTCACGGATTACGCTCGGAAGGGTCTTGCCTCCCTTGGAATTGGGGCCGCTGCTGGTTCTGCTAGAGATAGATCCAGATCCCGAGATAGAGAGGTAATCGAGGAAACCCAAGTTATCCGCAAATCAGGGCGACGTGGTTCGGAAGATGGTTACGACTCGAGACGCTCCCGTCGCGGAGATGACTATGTTTACGATAACCCTCAATACGCAGATTCTCGTGCCAGCAACGTTGGTTCCAGAAGCGGTGGTGGTGGTCGTTCCAAGAAGGATAGAAGAAATGGGGCTCGAGATAGGCGTATTGCGGAAGGAAAGCAATCTCCTTCGGACTCGGAGGATTCTCTTGGTTCGTCGTCAGGGGATGAGAAGAAGATCAAGAAAATGAGAGGTAAGCAACTTATTACGGCTGGTTTAGCAACTGTTGCCACTATTCATGCAGCACATGGTGTCTATTCGAGTATAGAGAAGCGTGATGCGAGACATCGAGCGGTGGCAGAAGGAGAAATGACGAAAGAAGAGGCGAGAAAGTTGAAGTCCAAGGCACTACTTCAAGACGTGGCATCAGTTGGTATTGCAGCACTTGGTATCAAAGGAGCAGTTTCCGAGATCAAGGAAGCCAACCAGATGCGACATGAATGCAAAGAACTACGAGAGCAAAAACAACAGCGTCATGAGAAACGCCTTCAACGTCAAAAGGGCTCAAGTCAGGGTGGAGGCAGTCAGGGTGGAAGGAGACACAGGAACAATGACAGAAACGACAACTATAACCCATCACCTACCACCCGTTATGATGATTATGGTCCTCGCTATGTTGACAGCAATCCATACTCTTCACTACCAGCTCCTCCAGTTGGCTACGACAACCGGCGCTAGTATGTCTGTCTGGCTATCAATTTGAACATACGTTCTAATATCTTGCCATGTTTTACGAAATCATGAATCTTCTGAAAGCTAGAAAAATTGCCTGGTGTCATCTTTCCGGAGTTTGGGTCTGAAAACTTTACGGGGTGGAATGGATGGAAACAACACACGCATCACGCTTCATATACTCTATTTGACATACGACCTTTTCTTTCGTCAATCTTTCCTAATTTTCCGATGTAACCGAGACGAAACAGATCTATGTTCTCGGAAAGAAACAACTTGACATCAAGAAAATTCTTTCTTTCGTTTCCTAATTCTTTCCTTTTCTCCTTGGGTCGCCGTCTTGCCTGAAATTTCCTTCTTTTTAGTCTTGAGAAGTTCCAAATTCCTCAGTACCTTATTTTACTTACATAAGAACAAGAGAATATTAATACTGATCTTTTCTGTCCTTCGTGTCTACAGCTCGCCGCTATTAAATATAGCCTAATGCAAGTGATCCGATCCTTTGCGCCACGGCCCACGCAAGCTTGCATCCCATCCCATTTACCGCCCCGCACGACGCTACGCAAACGAGACAAGATAGTCCCCGAGAAAGCACCAATTTGGACTGTACGTACGTACCCGAGCGCCGTTCTAGAATTCCACAGGATGGAACCAACTGGATGCGGGGTTGGAGGTTCGGTTAGGGTTAAGGTTTTAGGTGGATGACGGGGACGGGAACGGCTATTCTTTCTTTACTGCAGTATTCTTTTTTGATAGTTGTGTGCGTCTTTCTTTTATGCGTGCTTTTTTTTGAAAATGACATGGATGGGGATGATCTCGGGGGGATTGGGTTGGCTTGGGTGATTGGTTGGTGGATTACGAATCCTCTTTCTTTTTATTTTTCAATTGTGGCTTTCAATTTTTTCTTTTTCTCTCTTCATTCTTTTTTGGGAGGGTGAGAAGATGTCTGGTTGGTTTTATTTTATTTAGTTTATGAATTTATGATTATGAGTTTTCTCTGTTTTTTTGTACCTCAAGCATTATTGTGAGGTTCGTGACGAAGGGCCGGGAGATGTGAGATTCGGAATAAGGAGAGGTTTGTGGGGAAGAGGGGAGGGGGGAAGAAGCGGTGTGGGATGGTAAGGTAATGTAAGGAAGTGTGAGTGTGAGTGTGAGGTATTTTCTTTTCTTTGGTTTGGTTGTGCTATTAGTAAGAGGTACTACTGGTGTAAGTCTTACTATATCGTGGGAACCCTTTTTCTTTTTTGAGAGAGAGGGTGAGGGGTGGATGGACCGGTACTCGTATGCGGTGTTATGGGAGATCTACTTCTCCGTACTTCTACTTCTACTTATAAATCCCCGTTTAATGGGGTCTCTTGACTGGAGAGTCGAGACTTGGGTTTGGTGATAGGATGGTGGGATGGTTGGTAGGTAGGTGGGTAGGTATATTATGGTATGGTAGTTTAATGATTTTCATTAGTCTTTATAGAGAAGGAGGGGGAAGTGTTACAGAATTTTATCATGAGAAAAGGGAAATATGGGAAGGGAAGGGAAGGGATGGAGGAAGTCCTCCGGTATTGTGGTTTTTGTGACACTGACAGACGCTTACGAGTACCGGCTACCGGTGTCGTTGGTGGCGTTTGCTTGTTGTGCTGACTGGACTGGCACTGGTTTGGCGTGGCTGGTGAAAATGGGAATGGGAAATGGGAAATGGGAGTGGATGGTGGAGGTGTTTTGTTTTTGATTGGTGGTTTGGTAATTTGGTGATTTGGTGGTGAGGGAGTGAAGTGAGGAAGTGGGGTTGTCGATGTAGGTATGGAGGGGATGGGAGGGGAGTGGAGTGGGGGAGTGGGTAAGGGTTGCGTCATTGTGCGTGATGAGGGCACGTGGGGTTTTCTTGTGGATCTTCCATTGGGGTGGTTGTGAGATAGGGAGGGGAGAGGATGTGGATAAGTGGGGAGGAAAGGGAGTGTGGTACCGTAGATACTTGTAACTTTGATCTTTTCGCTGTCAAAACAAGACAAGTTCGAACTCTCTATCCTCCATGTACTCAAGTAATACTATAAGAAGTCTGGATGTAATTTACAGATATTAAAGACGCTTTAGACATCAAGATGTCGGGATCTTATTGAAGGTCGGGGTTTTCGGGATTTGATGAGGTGTTGTTGCTACCGTATCGTACTGTAAATTTTGGTAGCAGATGTGAAACAGTGCTGCGATCTGGTGTTGTGCTTTAGATACTTCTATATGCCAGTGTTACGGTACTTGTATTGTGGAGCGTCTGCGGTTTGGATGGTTGGAATTGGGTGGAGTATTTAGTATTCAAATATATGCAAGGGAGAATCGACATTTGTGATAGAAATATCGGAGAGCTTTGGACTAGTACAGTAGATCTGACCGAGCAGTCGGTAGCTTCTCGTATAACTACCAAGGACGTGAATAATCCTAAAATTTCCGGGATTTGTATATGCAAAGAAGAAGAAGGAAATGGTATCCCGTAGTCAAAAAGATCTAGAAATGAACTAAGAATACATTGTTCCCAGAACTCGCCTATGAATTAGGAGATAGCGCACGATTTTCTCTGACCGGGATGATGAAGTTGAGAAAGAAGAACAGGGAGGGTTTGAGAATCTCGGGGTACGAGTTTTGGGAGTAGGGCAATTTTGAGGATACTGATATTAGCTCGTCTGAAACTATTATAGAGGCATGTGACAATGGTATTTCTTTGTGGCGAGGAGAAGTGGGAGTAGGATGTTTGGGTGTACTTTACATTGTTGTAGTACATGTAAACTGGATATGTTCCTCTCTCTCATTAAAATAGGAGTTTGGAGAATTTGGTTCTTTGAATTAAGAACTCCAGAACTATCTTTGGCAATCTTAGAGCGATGGGATAGCGAAATTCCCGTAAGGAAGACTGATTTGCTATTACTTATCATAACTGCATTTGATCATAACGGGAAGCTGTGCGCTCATTGTGCCCGGTCTGAGAATGAAACCCACTTTTCAAGCAATTGACCTTCCCCAATGAGCACACAACCATACTCAACCTTGCAAGATTGCATGCAGGTGGTTTATTCCTCAAGGTAAATCTGATAAGCCGATATGTACGAAGGCGCGTTCAGAATTGACTTAAGGTTGGCAATCATGAATGGAATTCCGGTAGCTCTTTCACGATATGGGGATATCTAGAACCGAAAAAGCCCGCATTTCAGCGATTGAGTATATGTTATTGTTGGTTATTGACATAGGATACAGTGATGATATATCTAAGGGAGCAGATCGGGTGGCATGTTGTGATTTTGATAAAACCTTTTGGGTGTGAGCTGATTCATCCCGGTACGATACAGTAGAATTTCTCGGCTTTGGGTCCTTGTCAAAAGACCAAGAGAGGGGTATCAACATCATGTTGACCTTTCAATGGAGCAAACCAAACATTTTCCATATTTGTTCATTTTCCAATAGCAGTGGCCTAATAAAACTACCATGGGTACTCCGTACTGTCATTACAAGCAACTTATAGCCGTCCAACGATTCCCGAGATCCTCGGAACGTGGGGTAAGGTTATCCGGATTTCAGGAAGGAACCTTAATACAAAAGCCCCGGATTGAACGAGGTATGGAATATCACCGGTTACCCCGCAATCTGTAAATGATGTGAATATCTGTTGGTAGTAATTCTGGGGAAAACTTTGCAATGGTTATGGATGTGGAAGGCTCTCCGTGACCGGTTGACAGTTCCCCATTGCATACTATAATCATTTTATAGTCACTAAGCATCTGCTGATGCATCACGGAACCTCCGATTATAAATAGGTATCCAAGAAGGCAATCTCCGCATCGAGAGACTTCCTTTCTTTGATTATTGTCCCTTAACTGTCGGTTGTGCTTCGTTTTGGTACAACTGCCGCCATATTGATTTTTCGGCTGCCTGTGGGATATTGAGAACGTTTTTGGTGGCTCACCAACAATACACCTGAGAAGCATGGGCTTTCTTCCACGATTGGGGATTTACATCCTCGTTATCCAGTTGGTGAATGTTGTTTACGCGGGAGCTTTATCTCTCGAGAAGAAAGATTGTCAAGCCCGCCAGTCCACTTCATCCCCGGACCTTACAAAGCTACAGACTTTCCGTTCTAAGCCTCGCATCGTCATACTCACGGATCTTCTCAACGAACCTGATGATTCCATGTCGTTAGTTCGATATCTCTTATATTCAAACGAGTTCGACACTTGTGGGATAGTAGCTACCACATCCAGACATCTACCAAACATCACTCACCCCGAGGAAGCCACCAAGATAATCAATGCGTATGGAAGTGTGGTGGACAATCTAAATTCACACGTTCATCCCTCAATAAAATATCAATCAGCTGATGAGTTACTCTCACTTATCCGTACTGGACCTCCTGTAACTTTACCAAAACCCAAAAAAAGAAGAGACGAAGACGAACTAATGTGACTTTGCAGGTTTATGGCAGAGAAGCATTCGATGTACCGTTGAGTAATGGTTCTCAACTTATCCTCGACCGTTTAGCAGAATCCGACAAACCACTGTGGGTCCTTGCCTGGGGAGGAACAAATACACTAGCTCAAGCACTTCTCCACCTCGAGAGAACCCAATCAGCAGAGGATGCAGCGAAATTACGCTCTAGATTACGAGTGTATACCATTTCAGACCAAGACGATACCGGGAACTGGATTCGATATCGTTACCCAGATGTGTTCTACATTGTTTCCATACATGCGTATGGAGACTATTATATGGCTACTTGGATTGGGATTGACGGTGACTTTAGCCCAGGAACAGATTTCTCAATTGTCCGACAACCCTGGTTGAAAGAACATATCCAGATCGGTCCACTAGGAGCCGTGTACCGTGATATCGTCTACGGAATGGAAGGCGATACTCCAAGCTACCTTGGTCTGATTCAAAACGGTCTAGGCTCTTCTGAACATCCCGACTGGGGTAGTTGGGGAGGTCGATACAATTTGATTTCTCCTGATCAACCATTATGGTCTGATACAGCGGACACGGTCATTGGAGAAGACGGAAAGTCCTATAGAACAAACCATGCGACCGTCTGGCGTTGGAGAAGAACTTTTCAAAATGATTTTGTTACGCGGATGCAATGGACTCTGACCTCAAATTTCTCGAATGCTACTCATCCTGCTGTTGTGAGAGTTAATGGACATTTGGGACCAGAACCTTTGGTTGTTCCAGCAGGATACAATCAATCTTTTGCTTTTGATGCAAGCGAGACGTATGATCCTGATCACCCAGAGGATAACAGCAAGCTGGAATTTCAGTGGTATCAGTATGGTGAACCTTCCTTTCATCTCCCGGATGGCTTAGTTACTGCATTGAACATTGTTCCGACGTCAATGCCGGAGGTGTATGGGACACTTACAAGCAATGAGTCAGGATTCCAGAATGTTACTCTTGGCCAAAAGGTTGAAATTACAATTCCCAGTTTGCCTGAGACTGCTACTGAGAAGCCGGATCTACATTTGATCTTACAAGTTAGGAGTAAGATGGCCAGCTTTCCTGTCACAAGATATCAGAGAATCATTTTTAGGATGACTTAAGTGGATGGAGAAAAAGCGTGGACTTCTCTTCCTAGCACCAATGAGTTGCATATTGGGTGGAAGTTTTTTTCTCTACGCTTTAACTGCATGGAATGAGGTGGGAGGGTAGCTTAATTCTGAGGGGGAGGAGATGGCATCTATGAGTTGGCACAATCAGTAATAAGTATCTCGCATACATACCACATTTTCCCTTGGTTTGTCATCAACGAGATCGAGACGACCGATTAAAGTTGATTCAATCCTCCAAACTCTAAGAAAAGCGTTTGGCCATACTGTTACCGAAAGTGAACGATGAACATGGTTCTTTGCTTTGCTATGCCCAGAACAGGCCCAAAAATGGTTTCCAGTCACCTAAAATGGGTGTATGATTCTTGTCTTGGGTCCATCGTATCAGAAGTTGTAGGCTGGGAAAGACTGACTTCTGTACTCGAGTATTCATCATCTTACTACAGTACCTACAAGTAGTAAGGGTCTTGAGCAATCACGTCAACCGTCGCCTCATGGTTGCATTTACATAACCCATTCTTGGCGTTGGAAGACCCAGCCTCGACTTTTCCATTTGCATCTAGATCATGTCACCGGAAAATATCTACACATATATTGCATCATACAGAGGATCAAGACACCATTCGTGTTTCAGTTTACGTTAGACTCGTATATTCAACCGGAATTAATCATCTACCTGCGTTTGCGAGAAGAGAAAAGCACAGGAATATGGAAAGGTCATGAGAGATGACCCGCTTCACTCAAACTTTACTGTATTCAATGCTTTGGGCTTGCTTGTTAATGTCGAGTTCAATGGCCGCGGGGGCCGTTGGTATCATGGTGGCGACGTATATCTTTTTTCGGGCGTTTTTATATCTCACGCAAGATAAAAAAGAGCCTCCAATGGTATCTAGCGCTATTCCTTTCGTCAGTCCCCTAATAGGAATGATTCGATGGAACATGGACTTCTATTCACATATGAGGTAGGTAGCGCACCCAGGCATTTCGCAGATAGAATAGCGAATGAACTCAAATGTACCTTTACTGACAAAACGTCTAGAAAAAAGCATCAAAATTTGCCTATATATACTCCTCGAATTCCTGGAGTTCGACTCTATGTTATCAATTCATTGGACCTCGTACCAGTGGTACAGCGTCAATGGCGGACACTAATCTTTGCGCCTATCCAAGTCAAGGCAGCACAAGCAGCCATGGGAGCAAGTAAAGGGGCCGTAGAAGTGATGAACCGGGACCTTGTCACTGAAAATGGCTTCATCAATGGCATGGTCAAGGCGACGCATCCCACTATGATCAAAGGCCCAGCACTTAACGCTTTGAATTCGAAAGCTTTCGAGATATTCGATGACGCTTTGAGGTTTGAACGCCCAAGCACTGTCAATCTGTTTGTATGGGTCGGCAAAATTATCATGCATGCTACTACAGATGCTATATATGGGCCTTCCAATCCTATGAGAGATGGAAAGAACCTCGAAGGATGGCAGTAAGTATTCAATCATCCCGTGGTGCAGCCAAAATTAATTAACTGACTATCCTCAATAGTAAATATCATCCGGCGTTAATGCTTATGATGTTGGATATTCTTCCGCAGAAACTATTCTTTAGAAACGCTGTTGGGGGTTGTGAGCATCTCGTAAAGAGTTTCGCAAATTACTACCACGATGGCAGTTACAAACAAGGATCCGCCTATATCCGGCAATTCGTAGAACACTGTATCAAGCCACAACTGCCTGAAGACGATATCCCAAGACTTCTACTAGGCACTGTCTTCAACAATATCGCCAATACCATCCCGGCTGCCTTCTGGCTTATATATCATCTCTTTAGTGATCCAGCCGTGCTGAAAGACTGCCAAAAAGAAGTGAGAGGGGCAGTAAGTGAAAGCCAAGATGGAGTCTCAGTAAATCTCAGCGTCATTCTTAACTCGTGTCCTATCCTCAACTCAACTTATCAAGAGGTTTTCCGTTATCACGGGATAGCCAACTCAGTTCGTGTGGTATCCGAGGACCACATGCTAGACGATAAATATCTGCTGAAGAAAGGGGGACTGGTCATGATGTCAGGAAGGAGCCAACATACCAATGTCGAGGTATGGGATGAAGATGTGGACAAATTCTACTACAGACGATTCGTCAAACAAAGCAGCAGAAGTTCCAATCCCGTCGCTTTCCGCGGATTTGGAGGTGGTGTAACTCTCTGCCCTGGTCGCCACTTCGCAACAAGTGAGATTCTGCTACTGGCTACTCTGTTACTCTTGCGTTGTGATATTCGACCCAAGAACGATATTTGGGAAGCCCCGTCGAGAGCGATGTCATCGCAAGCTGAAGCCGTGGACCAGCCTGATTATGATATTGAAGTCGAGGTTATTCACCATACAGAGAACAGTGGCAAACCATGGAAGCTGGTATTTGAGGGAGATACGAGCTCCTAGATTCTTGCTAAGAAACATTTTCGTATGAGGCTGCGTGCTTGATCCTTCTCAAAACTCGCTAATATAAAAAGGGGGGTTATGGTCGCGACAGCCATGGAAAGAACAAAGTCGAACGAGTGATTGCCGGCGCAAGTGACATGGCTATTATTCTGTATATATCTAGTTTAGAAGGATATTATCTCAAGAGGTTCGTACACATAAAGAAGTCATATAAATGGTATAGAATAATACCACGTTCGCATTTTATTAACTCAGGTATACTACTGTATTACAAATATGTTACTTGTGCTAGAATTTCAGTAAAAATGTTTCCTGTAACATGTACAGAGTAAGGAACAGTTGTCTTATTAACAAAAGTCCATGAGTAGAAATACTGAGAATGATGGGTGACAAGTGTCAGACTTGATGAAGCTTCTTCTATAACGTATGAAGAGATTTTTATCAGTAGCACAGTAAATCGCCAGTTCCTGAACCTCTGCATGTCTCCATTGATGGCCCCGGTGAGTCGCTGTCAAATTCGTTCGCTAATTAAGCGAGCGAAATCAAGGCAGGAGTTTTGGTAAGAACTCTGAAAGGCACGCAGGCCTCTATTTTGGAACAAAAACTTGCTCAGATGGTGAGTAGGGAGACTGTAAGAACTCAACATTGTTGCTAATAATGCCCGGAATATGATATCACCACAATAATATCTTTGAGACTTAATTTTAATACCCACCATTTGTATCATTTGATTACCATGAATCCTCAATATCTCTTAATAATCCTATGGATATTGTTAGACGTTTAATGAATATCATGATGAATAAATCGTGGTGTTTCCAACCCTGTAAAATTTGAGTCTTTTACCCTGGGTTGTACTCCACTTTAATTAAGCCCCACCTCTCGGAAATGTATAGCACAACACGTAACACGAATGACAGGCAGTTGAGTAGCTAGAATTTGGGACCTATTAGATATTATATATAAGAAGAAGAACCGTTCAAATTCTCAAAAATCGGGTTTGCAATAATGTGTGTAGCAGCGCTGAATAAAAGAGTAAAATACAATAAATTATACCATCCTAATACATACTTAGAACTTATCCTTCAAATATGATTAGTACGACGTAATGTCCTACCGGAAAGACAACTTCTTTCTCCGGTTTTAATGGAAGGGCATGCTACGACCGCCATCGCTTAAAACAACAAATCCAGCTTTGGCTGAACAATTAATTAACAATCACCTGATTAAAGTGAGTACATAAGAAGAAGTGGAGACGATGGCTAAACCATGGCCCGATTATCCCTACAATCATATTGATGGTTAAGGGCTTTTGGATATATCAACACCCAATAGAGGCCAGATGGCGGAGTGGTTAACGCGACAGCCTAGAAAGCTGTTCTCTTCGGAGGCGCAAGTTCGAATCTTGTTCTGGTCGAGCATTTCTTTTGCTCCTGCATCTCTCCGTTACTCAAAAGCAATAGAAATGGTTGAGAAGTGATTTTTTGGCGATTTTTACTATTTTGGTCATGAGTCATGCATTTTGTGGCTCGATTCACCCCTAAGCGAGGATCCAGGAACACCAAAACTCGATTTACATGTAGTTTCAGTCTTTTTGCTACTCTGGTTGGAAAACTTTTAATCTAGAAGTAAGGATTGGAAGTGAAATATTAGAAGGTCAATTATCTTTTTTAGACCCCAAACTTATTGCGCTATGAAGTGGAGAGTAGATGATTGAAGACTTCATGGGCAAATCATGACTTTGTAGTTCCGATAATTTCCCGGGTTGATCACTCAGAGCTTGCTCCGGACTTTTGCGAGAGGATTTTGCGAGTGCTCGCTTACTCCAACAATGTCGTATGTAGCGAGGAGTAGTTTTGCTGGAAAGCAGCTTTAATACCTCGACCAGGTTTCTCCATGTGTTTCTGATTCTGCAAGAAAATACAAATACAGGGGGCAAGATACTCGAAAACTGCGCTTCTTCTATCTTTTATTTGAGAATATCACGGGTTTTGTTTCCGGGATTTTACTTGCACAGGACAATTGTACGCCCGAATCTCCTCAACCTTTAGTAAATAATATTTCTGTTTCACTGTTTCACTATACCATTCGCCTGTAACCGGAAAGTCTATCATTATTCGCCATAATCGCCAAAAGTGCAATTTTCTTCCCAATAGAGACTCTATCTTAACCCAGGTCTCTTACATACAACTCTTGCACTCTATGCTTCGACGGGCCGCTGGAAATTCTATATATTTTATGTCCTGAGGAGATTCCGTAGTTTCGCTCGGTCTCGTTGGTGAGAAATCCATGAATTTGTGTTTGAAGATAGATTATTTCGAGTTGCCTAAATACGGCTGCGTGGGAGGCATCAACGGTCTCGTTAAGGGAGGCATCTTGTTGGCGATTTGATTTAGAAAAGGGGCGAAGAAGAAAAAGAAGGAGAAAAAAAGAAAAGAAAAGAAAAACCAAAAGGGTGGGTGGAAGACCATTTCAACTTGTGTAATCCGCTGGCCCCAGATCTTTGCTTCCGTTCAAGGCGATCAGGTTTATGGCCATTTGAGCCGCCGACAATTCGCTTTGTTTGTTGGGGTCACCGGATGATATCAGTCACTGTAGCTCGACGCTAGTGGGTATAGTGGCACGATCGCTTGAGACTAGCATTCAACCAATGCTTTAGTGGCCGTTATAAGTCACCAAATAGTGCAACCGACGGTTCTCACCGAGGGCTTACATAAAATCACACAATAATTATCGTCATGTTATCATAGCTTTGGGCTCGAACAGCCGGATAACGCTTTGTGGTGATGTAATTTTCCTTTCGAAAGACATACCGGGTTCAATTGTGTGATAACTATTGCAACAAGTTTCGAGCTGGGTCTTTGAGTAGGCAATATGTGCCGCACGTATCTGTTCTCGTCGTCGCCAAATCTCGATCGGCGTCTTTCCATAACCTAAGTCATTGCGAATGTATATCGACACAAATCGAAGGTTCCAGAAAATGTGGTCTCAGGAGCCTTAGAGTGTGTTTGGCCTCCAAGATTACTATGAGTCACCCTGAGAAGATTGCAGTTCGTGATCCTGATTCAACTCAAATTGGAAACAATCTTGGCTTACCATCCGATACGGTTTTCCAGGGTTTGAAATCCAGATGATTCGAGTCATTGCTGGGTCAATTGACGAAGACTCAAGATAGCCTTTGGGGATGCATTTTAATCTACCTCTACTATAACTTTCACTGCCCCCTTTTGCCTTTGGAGATTTCTAGACTATGATATCTCAGGGTTTTGTGGCCTACTATGCACAATCCTTGCTAGGGCTCATGAAAAATAAACAGATGTAAATCTTAAGTGAACGTTGTAATTATGATGGCGAAATTGAAATTCTCACTTAGTCCACTTAACTCTCACGTTAAAATCCCAACCTAAAAACCCGTGCGGAATACGCGCATACTAGGTCGGCCGTTATATCTTTAACTTCAACCGGATTAAGTTCCAGCATATATTCTACAACGTAGATCATCTTCTCCTCAATATATAACTGTTGCTCTTTTCCACTTCCCACAATTTCTTTTCCATGAACACTCATACAGAAAGAATAAAAACTGAAATATATCTTATCAATCCACTCATTTGGTATTTGTTTGGCGTTTGTCTTCTCTTCAGCTCTCAAAGCTACCTACCACATGTATCAGCAACAGAAAAACCTTTCACCATCATATGTTTCCGATCGCTATGCCAGACAGTTACATGGGATCAAACATTCCTCCTCTATTTTGGACTCCAGAAAAACCAGTTCACACATACCCGGCCGTAATCCAATTCATTCTGGAAAACCAGTTGTCAGAATGGTGGACTTTCCTAGAGCGAATTTGGAATCCGAGCGATGTGCTTCCTTGGTTCTCTTCCATGCACGCCCTGTCAAAAGGAAACCTCAATATTCCACCAGGGATGATCCTCTCAGCTATTTACGTGGGAGAAGCGAAACTTGCAGAATTGTACTGCGCCGGGACGACGATGCTTCCAAACGTAACCCCAAACCCCTACGATTTCTGGGAAAGAGGAGATGGAAGCGTCTGGAGTATTAGAACGATGAGGGAACATTTTACGAAGCCTATCGGGTTTCGTAGCATTGGTTGGTTGCAGAAGTTTAAACTTGATGTACTTTATTGCCTTGACGACTTGGTCGAATGGTATGAGTTACAGGTACAGGTTTTCTCCAGGACTATGGGCCTCTCACAAAAGTAACTGCAGGGTCCTCTACCTTTTCATTTTGAAATACTTTTGTTTGGAGGTGGAAGATGTATGCTAATGCCTTGTAGTATTGCCTAGCTTCCCAACAATATAATTTTCCCACAATTAATGGGCCCTATGAGGACCTTCTTCCTACCATTCCACTTCACCACATTTGGACAGAAAATCTTGGCCAAGACGATTCAGGATGTTCAATATGCTTCTCAAAGATGGTAAACGTACACGAACACACAAACATGCGCGAGAAGCTCCCACGGGAAATTATGGAAGAAGCCTGGACGAGGTACCTCAAAAAGAAGTCATTTCTTGAAACCCTCCCAAAACAATATCAACTCGGCTGTCCCGAAACCTTGGATTTTTACCACCAGATCATTACGAAAGAGCGCGAAAGACAAACGACCACCGACATGGACAACGAAAATGAATGTGTAGGAGCCGTTCAGACGGAATGCGGACATATCTTCGGTAAAAAGTGTTTAGCGAAATGGATTCAAACCCAGAGCACTTGTCCCATTTGCCGAGCCCATTTGCGCGAGCCAGAAGAACCTCAACAGATGAACTCGACGGAACAAGCATATCTCGAGAGTGAGAGAATGTTTGTGGGTCAGATGATTGTATGTTTGATGGGTATAATCGAGGAAGGTAAACGGGAGGCTTGGACTGAAAGGCGGGAGGAACCGGGGGGGAATAGATTTAGCGACGTGCTGGCTAAGCTGGACTTGTGTCAGCGGGTTGAGGACGGGAGGATAGCGAAATTTGGTTTCTTTTCGGGGGATTTGGCTAATCAGCACATTTTTTAATACCAGCATTTTGGCTTGACGACTTTTCCCAAATACCGTGTTCTATTGAAATCACGCCATTGGTGACGTGGAAAGATGAATGGCTAGTGCTACGAAATTTCGCGCGCTTGAAATGGGTGTTGATTTGGTACCTTCTACTTCTACCCCGAAAGTTACCATTACTCCGCGTTCTTCTCTATCAAGTAAAATAACCCTTACCTGTCTGCCTCGTTTTGGATGTTTTCCACACGGGTCTAGACTCGCTTATAGTTCTAGATTGTCCAAGTTGTACTATAGCTTCTGCTCATACCTCCTCAGTTCCTCCCCACCTAAGGCTCCTGTAGATATTTGAAATTTCCAGCGTACGAACAAACTATTTAATAACTCGAGTACTACTTATGTTATTCAAGTTAAATTCGACTACTTAAGTAGTTTACTTTGAATGGTATAAAGTATAAAACATTTGTCCTATAGAATAAATTATTAAAGTGGGGGGGATAATATTAACCCTTAGCTAAATAACCGCTTGCTAGAAGCACTTTTTGGTAGAATTTAAAGGAGGGCGGCTAAGCGCGAGCGATCGGCCCGGACGCCCGGCGCTCGGCTCGGCCCACTCCGTACTACTCATGTAGTACTTAACTTAACTCGATTACTTACAGTAGCGAATTAAGTTTATTAGGTATTACTACTCAACTCAACTCAACTCATTTCTAACGCTTGAAATTTTCGATTTCCTATCTTTTCCGAAGTAAGACTTACCAGAAGTAAAACAACAATTATCCATCCAGTTCGACCTACTTACGTTTGTGGTATACACAAGTATCTAAAGAAAGAGGGTAGACAGTCAAGCCGGACACCGTCCAGACAAACATCACGGCTCTACGCCGATTCTCAGCAAAAACCAGCGAATCTAATCAGACACTCAGATCTAGCAATCTAGATGTTCTCATATTTGATGTGCACGACAATATCAATCCAACCTTTAAATATCCACCCTCTTTACTTCAACAGCGGATTCCCCCCAACAACCAATCCGTAACTCATCCAAATCGTACTCTAACAAATCCTTTCAATTCCATACACCCCAAACCTACTATACACCCAATGATTCAATCCCAAAAAAACCACCCTGTCCCACTCCACACGTTCCAGAAAAACCACCGAGTCCCATGCAAACCTAAACATGGGGATTCCACCACTCGCCGCTCGGGAGCAAATCGGCTCCGCGACAAAAAAAAGAAGGTTAATTTTTATCTTATGTTGGAGGTAGGCGGTGAGAGGCGCGATGGATACATCCCGAAGTTCGTACTGTACTTCTAGAAGGAATTTACGCAGCACTCCACTCCACCTCCTTACCAACGTTCTACTTCACTTCGTAGAAGTAGGAAGGTTTACATGTTATATTTAGCGGAGTAGAGTTAGATACTGTAAGAATACAGGTAAGGGGATACGGGATATGTTGAAGTCTCTGGTGCTTACCTTCGTGAAAGTTTACATGTATGTAATGTAGGTACACGAGCTTATCCTTAACCCCAAAAATTATTTTATTATAATGCCAGTGCCACGACGAATCATAGAGATAACCTTTAGATCCACATACGGAATGTCTCGAATAAAGTGAATAAACCGGGTGGTCTGAGCATTTACATATCTCGTGCCGTAATAGTCTTCATCCTGGATGGCGATCACATCACGGGCCAAGAATACTTCATAGTACTTCATACCGAAGTACTTATCCCTTGAACCGGAGGAGATACGGTACAAACCTTCTTTAACCCTTGTTTTTTTACTTCGGTGCCTATTTTGGGGGGTGAGGGACAGAGGTGGGTATGTTTTGTTCCTTTACCTTTTTACTTACTTTACTCAGAGAGGTCTTAAGATCCTGTTTTATACTTACCACACCTCTTTACCTCCTACCTAAAATCCAGAACTTAAGACCCCAAAACGACCACCATGCAGTTCTTCTCTACTCTCGCTCTAGCCCTGTTCGCGGGCTCTGCTATGGCTGCTTGCAAAGCTGAGGGAGATTGTAGAGTACGTACCGCAACATTATTATAAAGCCCAACCATCCATCCATCCATCCATCCATCCCAAAAAAATCAAGTAAAAAAAACTAACACCACCCAGGACCTGATCACCGAACAACCACACCGATATTCAGTAAGTTGTTCCCATCCCCAAACCCAAACCCCTTCATCGTTTCCCCTCCTACAGCTCTTCCGGAGGAGAATATTAAATAAAAGAGAATGACTAACGAGATACCTCTACCGTAGTGCTCCAGCGGAAGCGATACGCCAGGAAATGATAAGACGGGGAGGTGCACGCAGATTGAGATTACGAATGGGCAGTACAAGTGGTGTGTGAGTATTTTTCTGCGATTCTTGTGGTGGGTGTTTGGTGTTGATGGCTTTGTAGTGCAGCTTTTAGGTGGAAAGGGAGTGGGGAGGGGGAGAAGAATTGGATGGGGATTGTGGTGATGGAAAATATAGACTTGAGAATACGAGTTGGTATGCAAATTTCGGATGTTTGTGTGGTGTGAGGTTGAGATGTGAATTCCGTTCGATATTATCCTACTTTTTACTTGACCTTGGTCCTTGAGATTTTAGGGCGTTTGTTGATGGCAGTTTGGAATGTGGAATTGGGGTTTACTGGGAGGAGAGGATTTGAATGATCCTGGGGTTGGGTGTAAGTTGGGATAGGCAGCTTAAGAAGTGATATGTGAACCCTTGGAGGATTTGTAGTATGCTCTTTCGTCGTAATGTTCTTTGCTTTTCTTGGACCCTATGAAAAAATCTTGTTGGTTTTCACTTGCTCTTCCTCGGCTGCTGTGGATGTAGGTTACCAGCAAAGTGGTGACAGAGGTGAGTGGTGAAGTGGATGGCTAGCGAGGCAAGTTGTTTTAGTGGCCGCATCATTTTATTTAAAAAGAGCGAAATGTGTTGACACGGACTGATTACCATTAAAAGCAGCCTAAGACTTTCTCTCCATCTCTCGAATAGGTCAAAATCCTGGTCACTTGGTAAGAGGGCATCTGCACCTAGTCCAAGTGACAGCTTGGACTGCTGTAGAAAAGTTCAGGATTCACTCAGACTCACGTAAGAAATTCTTCCTCCATACAAAAGTCAATCCAGCTAAATGTTTCAGTTCATGGAGCGACCCCGCGATGGGAATGCCATTCTGGAACATAAATCTGGGGTAATTCGTCTTCGAGAAACATCACGAGCGTCCACCTACGCGGTTCTCCACATGACTAGCAGTCCACCCGCCACCACCGTCAGACTTAGCAACTGGTCCGCAAATGTCAACATCAACACCGCCTTACTGAAATATAACGTGTTTTGACGTCGGCTACGCGTCTCGGTGCAATCAATCAAATCAAATCTGAGTCCGAGGGCTGACTGAGATATAAAAAGATGGCAAATGACGCAGTTGTATTACCCACGAAACAGATGGTATCACCCAACGGGATCACCAACTCGACACTCCCGGATCGACCACACCACATGGAACTGCGCAGTCGCTGAGAGTCGCGTGCAGCTCTTTCGTATTCTCAATAAGAAGCGCCTTTTCTGTGACCTCTTTTGAGTGAGAATCTGACTACTGTGCGATCACAGTGCTCGCACGTGGTGATCTGATTCGTTGATGACTTTTCCACGCTGGGCTGAGACATGGCGCAGAGTACCTTGATGGGCGTGAGGGTGAGTCCATGAAGCCGATTCTGGTTGACTCAAATATGGCGAAGTCGCCATCAGAATGTATACTTTGAATGTATACTTTGAATGTATACTTTGAATGTATACTTTGAATGTATACTTTGCTCTGGTCGCTGAGCAAGTGGTTCCTCAAAGAGTTTCAGAGAAAAGGTTGCTGCATCTCCACTGGCCGTGGTATTGCACCTTCACAATCCAATCCCATCCCACCTGCGCCTGCTCCCCCTGGCAGGTACTGCACGTACGGTCTGCACTGTACACTCATCGCCAGCGTCCACCAGGCCGACCGAGGGCTTGCCATAGAGTTCTCTCCACAGAATCTCCCATCTCCTCCAAGATCCTCTGTATATCTCCCTAGACTGTATTTTTTTTCTTTTACACTTTCTCCCTCCCAAATTGCGCAAGCATGCGTGCGAGGGCAATATATCTAGCTCTGGCTTTTCTCCAGATCTCACATGCAAAGCCTGTCGCTGTCGGATCCAACAAGGAACCGCTGCAAACGCCATTGGAGGACCTGACAGTACCACACCACCGCCTGCACGCCTCGCGACGATTGCACGGCAAATTCCTCCATATAACCGGTATGCGGGATTATTGAGCCTCCCTCAAGATCAAGATCTCTTATCTGTATGCAATGCTAATCAGATATCAGATTTACATCCAGATCCCCACTACAAATCCCATTCTTCGACCGGCGAAGACGACGCCTGCCATCGTGGGAAAGGTCATGCAGGTACCTTTGGTGCCGAAACCACCGATTGCGACAGCCCTTACGCTCTGATCAATTCGACCTTTAAATGGATCGCAGAGAATATCAAAGACGAGCTGGATTTCGTGGTATGGACGGGCGACTCGGCGCGACATGATAGCGATGAGAAGATTCCGCGGACGGCAAAAGAGGTCTTGGATACCAATACATGGGTTGCGCAGAAATTTTCAGAAACCTTCAGCGCCCACGACGATCCGCAGAATGCCTTATCGATTCCTATCGTCTCGACGTTTGGAAACAACGACATCCTTCCTCACAATATCCTTCTTTCCGGGCCCAATAAATGGTTGAAGGCGTACACTGGTATCTGGGACAAGTTCATACCAGAGGAACAGAGACATGGCTTTCAAAGAGGTGGATGGTATTACGTGGAAGTGATACCGAAAAGGTTGGCTGTCTTCAGTTTGAACACTCTCTACTTTTTCAAGAACAATGCGGGTGTGGATGGTTGCGCGCTCAGGTCTGAACCAGGATATGAACATTTCGAATGGCTGCGGATTCAACTACAATTTATTCGCGAACGTGGAATGAAGGCAATTTTGATCGGACATGTTCCTCCGGCTCGAACGGAGAGTAAGGAGCTTTGGGATGAGACATGCTGGCAAAAATACACCCTCTGGCTTCACCAATATCGGGATGTCATTGTGGGAGGTCTATACGGACATATGAACATCGATCATTTCATGTTGCACGATACCAAAGAGATAAAACTGCTTGGAGAGGACATATTGTCTTCCAATGAACCGGATCGAGTGATCATGGAAGATGAACTTAATATTCAGTCTGCAAGCGATTATCTCGAAGAGCTCCGCCAAGATTGGTCAGATTTGCCAAATCCTGCTTCTCTTCTGAAAGACCCAAATCATGAAGATAGCCAAAAGAAGAAGGGTAAGAAGAGTAAAAAGGATAAGCTTCTTGACAAAATTGGTGGCCCATGGGGTGAAAGGTTTCATGTTACAAACGTTGGCCCTAGCATCGTCCCAAATTACTTCCCCACCTTACGAATCATCGAGTACAATATCACTGGACTCGAAGAGACTCCAAGTTGGGCTGATGTGAAGTACTTTGTGGATCCCGACTTGACGTCGGATTTTATGGATGACTCACACACTTCTCCGGACCACGAGAACGAGTTCATTTCCATGGACGCAATTGTACTCGAATCTGAGAACCTATCTGGCGACTCAAGAATTACAAAAAAGAAGAAGAAACATGGGAAGAAGCCCAAGAAGCCCAAGAAGCCCAAGAAGCCCAAGAAGCCTGACTTTACAGTCCCCTTACCGCCTTCCAAATCCTCACCCCCAGGACCAGCCCATTCCCCTCAAAGTCTGACTATGCTTGGTTATAACCAGTATTTCGCAAATCTTACTCACATCAACAATCTGCATACTCACATCAACAATCTGCATACTCACATCAACAATCTGCAATTCTCGTCTTTAGATAATGACGACGACGTCGACCAAGAAAGATGGCGTGAGGGCAAACACAAGGGCGAACGTCTAGATGGGAAGAGTCCTTCTCCAAAACCCTTCAAATACGAGCCTGAATACGACACTTTCAATGATTCTATATATAAAATGAAAGACATGACTGTGCGAAGCTATCTTCGTCTAGCTCATAGAATTGGGAGATATAAACCCGAAAAGGGGGATTCGATAGACGATCTCGGTGAATTTGAGGATGTTGTAGATGAAGATTATAGACTCGACGAGGAGGCTGATAGCGAAGACGAAGAAGACGAGCAAGATCTAGATTTCGACACGGAGAAAGAGAAGAAGAAACACAAGAAGCATAAGAAGAAGAAGCATCACCATCGTCACGAGAAGAATAAAGTCTGGTTGGCATTCGTACAGCGTGCATTCGTGGGGACCTTGGAAGAAGAGGAACTGCGTGGTACCGAAGCGGGGAGTCCACTCGAGGATGCTACTCATAATCCGGTGTTTGTCAAGCATGATGGGGAGTTGTGATTCGCAGCTAGGAAGGTACATTGAACAGGAGTTTTGATTGAGGCATTTCTTTTTGCCTTGTTGCTTTCTTTCTTTCTTTCTTTCTTTCTTGGCATGGTTTGTATGGCGTAGAGGGCATTTGGGCGGATTGGCTTGGTGGGATGGGATTGGATTGGAATGGAATGATACCGTGGGCTCTCTTTATACAGTACTGCCTGCTTTGCGGCGTTTTGTTTTTTGTAGAATGATAGATTGATTGATTGATTGATTGTTTGTTTGGATCTCCCTGAAGTATCTCTTTTTTAACCTCGTTCATAAGTCGTGTTTTTATTTGGCTATTCGGCTGCGACTTGTAGGTCATTTTAGATATAGAATTGAATGGGGGTTGCTTGGTATTTACGTAGATAGGTTGATAGGTGGTGTTGATTATAATATAGAGGAGACAGAGAGAGAGAGATGTGTTGTATTGAGACGAGCTCACTTGGTGGAACGGAGTTCTTGATTTGCCTCACTTGATTTATTAATAAGGCATCTTTTTTCTCTTCTTGTTGTTGTTGTTGTTGTTTGGGGTAAAGTGGTTCTTTTAGGGAGGGGGGTTGGAAAATGGAGGGATATGGGGGATTGTGTTATATTGTATTGTTTGTTAAGATGTTTTCTTGCTATTGATCCACATGGCTCAGATGTACGTGCAACCGAGCTCACGGAGGCGTAACCCTACCTTTTTTTTAAAAAAAACTCGAGTGATTTTAGTAAGTCCGAACGAGTGTATACTTAAGTATATACTTTAGTAAGATATTGTTTGGCTTAAATAAGGAAGTTTTATAACCGATTTTTATAAATAATGGTTTTTACTCTTCTATAATATATATAGTGTCTTTATTAGTAGGATATATAAGGGCGGGTATGTAAGGGGGTATATAAGGGAGTATGTATAAAGAAGTAAGTAGTATTGATATTAAGTATACTAAGCGAGTTCAGAGAGTATGCATGTTAGATTAGGATTTTCGCGTATCGCTAGGTTTATATAGTGTACTCGAGTTAATGCTAGATTTTATATTCGGACAAGTACCTTTATTTTACATCCTATTACGAGCTAAACGTTCCTATACTTAGAATATATACTTAGAGTATGTACTTATATCTTATATAGTGTACCCCGGTACAAGGCCCGAGCTAAACAGGCCCTAGCTAAACAGGCCCTTATATAATTAACATTCTCTACTCAGAATTTCCTAGATTTCCATCCAATCCTCTACCCCCTTCCACCCCCTCACCTTGACAACTCACCCCGTAAAAAAACTCAAAGCCCCCTCATCACCTAACCCCAGACTCCCCAGATCCCAATTTCTTTCTACCGTCGCCATCTGCGAGTAATGCGTGTACGCCTTGCTATCGCTGGTTCCCTTTTGGGAAGTCGGGATTACGTCCCCGAGGAGGAGGGCGAGGACCCGGTTGGGGGCGGTGTAGGATTCGGTTTCGTCGAAGGCTGGGGGTTGTTGGTTTGGTTTGTTTGTAAAAATGGGGGGAGGAGGGGGAGGGGAGAGGGGGGGATGGGGTGGAAGAGAGGGGATGAGAGGGGAGGGGGGAGGTAACTTACTGACTAGCACTAGCGTCCCATCCATGAATTTGGGGTTCTTGAGGAGAGGATCGAGAAGATCTCGTGTCCATTTTCCGGCGACGCTTACGCTGGTGTCGTGGCCGTCGGAGGCTGTGGTTGTTTACATATTATTAGAATCGTGATTCTCCTCGCTTACAAGTTCATATCAACAAAGATGATTATGAGGGAAAGGGAGGAGAGAGAGAGGAGAAATGACAACGAACTCATATTGGGAGTTATGAATAACCACTGTGGGAGTTTATCCGCTTCCAGATCCCGTTCGAACATGGTGAAGTTCTTGATTTTGGCGAGGCGGTTGGGGTCGGTGGTTATGGAGTCGTAGCTTATGAGGGGGCTGGATGGGTGGTGTTAGGACTTATTTATTTCCTCTGTTATTGAGATGAGATGAAAAGGAAGGGGAAGGGAAAGGGGAAATTTACTTATGCTTCCTAACATAATCATTCCGTCCATTCTTCTGATTCACCCACGCATTCCCTTCGAACCCACTATACGGCATATCTTCCTGGTACTCACTCCAACTCACCCCCTTCGCATCCAGTAGATCTACGATCGTCTTTGCGGACGGGCTGATTCGGGTGAAGGAGTCACCTGTGATACCATGTAGAGCTGGAATATCTGGTTAGCATTTCCCCTGCTTGGGAAGGGGATGGATGTGGGGTTTATAGATGGTAGATGGTAGATGGGTAGACATACACCCGCCAACAGCACCAACATAGTTCCCTTGCGAGGGGTGTGTAAGCGCCTTATAATTCGTGAGCGTTATCCCTTGCGAGGCGAGGTATTTGAAGTTCGCTAAATGTAATTATATCTATCAGTCAAGTAATCTACTCGCTATACTCCCCCCAAGTTTAAACCACCTCGAAACCATCTCTCTCTCATAGTAATTCTAGATTTGCAACCGGAATAAAAAGAAAACATACGATCCCCAGCCGCGATAGCAAAATCCGTATTCTCACACCAAATCGTGACGAAACGGTTGAAACTCCTCCCCTGCACATTCGACGTCGGACTCAGTGTCAGGGCCGTCGCCCTAGCCTTCTCGACTGCTGCGGGGGCTGTGGCCGTGTATTGTGTTTGTGCGCTTACGTATACACTTCCGAGAAGGAGGGAGAGGAGGATGGAGATGCACATCGTGACGAATTTATTTTCTTTATGTTGTGAGGGATGGGGTGCTATGGTGTTGATACAGTGAACGTGGAGAGTACTTAGACCACAGCTGAACGGACGGAGACTGCGATTACATCAAGAATTTATTCTAGATGGGCACTAGGTCTCTGCACCAGTATCCACATCTCGCCATCTTTGTCTTCACTTGGTAGGTGAATAAACCCCTCAACTTTTCGACTAGTGTTAATATATCGTATGCAATCGCTATCGTGGGAGTACCTCCAACGTCGATGGCTCCGAGAGGAACGTGCCAAGTGATTGGTTGGAGTTCTTCGTGACTGCCGGCTGTGAATGCACCTGCCCTGCATCCCCCGCGCCTTCCAGATTCGTCATCTGTGTTGGCGCTAATGCTAGTCGTGAAAATGCGGGGTTGTGATTTGATGGCTTTGGTTGGAATCTAGATCGTATTGATGCAGTACATGTATCTGCCGCTCTGGGTTGATGATGCTGGATCGGGATGTAAATAGAGGTTAGATTCCTGTGAGGTACGTGAGAAATATACCAGTAGGCATTCGCGGGACGGAAGAGCGAAGGCACTGGACTGGTTAAATGTGGATAAAGCAGGGAAGAGAAGGCTGTTTCGTTCGAGATCTTTGCATGGTTGAGAGAGGAGGTGTTATTAGAATTTTTGTTTGGGGGGATGTTATACTAATGTGTTGTATCTATAATAATAAACTTACTAGCTACTTTTGGGTCCCTTAACCTCTACCGGAAGCCACCTACCTACCCAGTTCCTTCCCTTTTCGACCCTCGTACTTCGAGATCATTGGTGGATTCGATATATTCTCGAATAGCCGGTTGTTCTTTTGTATTGGGTTATCCCCGTTAGCTTTACATCTTCGTCTTCCCGGTATCTCGCTTCTGGGCAGGACTACGCTTCAAGCGAGGCGATAGGCGATGATTTGATAACTACAGGTGAAACATCTGCCGATTTATTTCTTTGAGAGTGCCCCAAGCAGTTTTGGCAAGAAGAGCATGATAAATAACAACAGTGGAAATACCTACCTGTTCCTCCTGTTGTGATATTTGCGGTAATATGGCCGCTTCGTCGGTGGTATCGTGTATATCATCAGCAGTTGTAAGTTGTATCATTCGCGCTATCAGTATATGAGATATTGGGCGGTAACATCTTTGGTGGGGATTTTGGAAGAGGTCGTCATCAGATGGCTTTCACATACCAGCACGAGTGGGAGAGTTGTCGCCTTGACAAGTCTTCCCTAGCACTCTTTAACAAAATCTTCTAGGAAATAGTAGCTACTTAATTAGGCGCACTTACTATATTTTATATTTAATAACAAGACCCGATAGTTTCCCACTTTCTAATCCGGGCTTGTCATATAATCGAACTATATATTTTAAAGATAATAGTAAATTCTATAATTCGTTCTATTATATTTAATTTACTTAACTAACTTAGTTATTTGATCACTTTAGTTTAAACAACTTAATAAATCCACTTGTTACATCTTTCACGTAAGCTCTAGGTTTCTAATAGAATAATAGAAATGTAGAGAAATAGATATAGAAGATAGAAAAAACCTCTATATCTAAGGCGATATTTCATGCTATGCCATTACCAAGGTAACCTAACAGGTGGTATCAGAGTTGTAAATTCCAATAAAAATCCATTGCTATATTTTAGTTCTCTGTTTGAACGTTCGTAACTTCATTTGTAGACGTGAAAATTCCTCTCAACTCCGATAAGCGCACAAGAAAAGCAACATATCCGTCTACCAATCTATTCCTCCGTAATTGCAGCGATTTCAACCATAATTTCATGCGTTCATATACCCATCAAGCCATCCATCAGTCTATGTTGAGCCGTCCATCGATCCTTCCACTGCTCCTCCACCGTAACTTAATCCATACTCTTGGTAACCATGTCGAAAATAGCTCTTTCCTCGTATGTTGGGCGTGATGTGTCGATCTCAGGCTGATCTGTACGACGCACTAATTTGAACAACAAGTACTTTCCGGAAGCGTGCTTCTGTTCTCTCTCCTCGAACGACTTTACGTCGTATAGTCCATCATATCGAAAACCGGCTTTGGGTGCGTCTTTCCATTGTCCTGTGTATTTGCGAATGACACGGACTGGCTGTTTGGTACGTATTGACTTGATCAAAGCAAGTGTGCCCTTCTTGGCCTTCGGTTCAACGTTGTCAGAGGCAGTGTTGTGTGCACTGGCATCAGCGTAGTAAATGGTATGTCCATAGTCCTTGTTCTCTTTATAATCGCCAAGCATGATGCTATAACAGCCAGAAAGTCCTGTGCCACAAATGCCACCTTGTGCTTCACCTGTGAGTTGTTAGTAAATATACCTTGACCATTAAAGAAGAGTTCAAGACATACCATGAGCTCCATCTCTGTTAAGACAAAGCATGAGAGGCCAGCAATCTCCAACGACCAAATCATTGTGCCCAAACTTATGCGCGTCGGGCTTGTTGTATTCTGGATCGATCGAATATGTTGTTCTTTTCTCGGTCTTGTACTTTTTCATGTCATGCATGATTCCACCTGGTCCCCAATGAGCAGCCTCTGCGCGATGTGGTACATGATACCTTAAAATCTTCTTCTTTGCGACGGGACTATCTTGTGTTGGGGATTTTCTCTTCAATGACTGCTTTGCTGGTTCAGCTTCAACGACGACCTCTTCTACTTTGCCCCAATTGATTGCTGCGAACTCGAGTAGTAGGCTTTCCGCAATCATTCTGTAGACGTCAGGGAGATTGTGTTCTGGATTGGCGATAAACTCCAGAAAGTTCTTCGCGTTCCACTCCGATCTACACACCCGTTAGCTAAAACACTAAGTAGGTCTGGGAAGACACGTACACAACCTGTTCCGACATATCCTGGTTTGCTAAATTGTACAAAAAACAGGCTAGTTGTTTGGTTTGTTCGGCAGTGACCTTGGAAGAATGCTCCTTTTTGTATAGCACGAAGATGTTTCTGAGGGACTTTTCGTTAAACGGAACCGCAGCAGGATTGTCGTAGTCCTTGACCAGCTCCGCGAGAGCTGGTCTTGGATCGAAATCTTCTGCGAGAGGCGCTTGGGGGCTCGGGGAGGACATTGTGGTGGAAATGCTATAGATTGGTATGAAAATCAGTATGTAAAACGCGTTTTGGTGGTATCGAAGAGGAGAAAGTGAAGGTCGACCAAGTGACGTGTGAGGTCCTTTCAATAGGTCAGGAGCGCAGGTGACGATCAAAGTATTCGCAGAGCCTGCTTCTTGGTAAAGGGTCCGTTTTATTATGCTCGGTAGAAGTCTTGAAACAACAAAATCGACTAAAGATCTTGCGCAAGTGCCTAATTCAATTGTCTATTCATGCAAACCTATCTTTAGAAAGGGTTGGGACAAGAATGGTATTGTATAGCGACTACGCAATACTGAGTTAAGTTGTCAAAGTTGGGCAATCTAGGAAGTTGCGAGGATCGCAACTTCCAAAGCTGGAAACCTGAGAAGGTCTGTGCGCCAGCAATTCTAACTGATCTAGAACCTATTAGTACTTGACTTCTGTATTGGAAATCCCAAAGTAATTCTGTGTTGTGTACTTACAACTTTTGTTTCTAGAGTGATGATTACTTCTGGACTTGACAGCGTTGGTTCGCTAAGTGAGGGAAGACCTTTTTGTCTTCACACCAGGCTGGTAACAGGTGAGCATGAAGCTGAAGCAACTTAACCACACCCAAACACAACCAATTGGTATAAGAATTTCTTGTTGCCTGACTATTGTTGACAAAAGTTTTGTTTCTCTATAACGTGTGATAATTACGTTTAGACACCCTTTCCATAACATCCAGATAATATATTTCTAGCGCCAGAAACACAGTTGGGTAATGTTTTTCTATTCTTTCTTAGGTTCTTAGCGAGACAAATGATTTAAGCTGTCATGCTAACCTTAGGTAGTAGCTCTTAATATAGAGTCTTTTTAATAACAATGTATAGATGCCAGTAAACGATTTAAGGCATCGAGTCTTGACAGTCTCTTTTTTTCTTTCTTTGCTACTTAGTGCTAGTGCACATAGAGCAGGTACTCATAGGAATATTATATGCGACCCCGCTTAGCTTGACCAGGGCCTTGGTGATGCTGCCTTGGAAGTGGCGATATTTGACACGTGAACACGCGACAATGTAGCGATTCAACAATTCTATCGCGACAAGGATGTAATAAGAAACTGCAGGCAACGCGGGGCAAGACCTATCAACGACTTGACAGTTTCCCGCTACAGTACTTATGCGCCGAGGTCCGTTTGCTTATTGTGAGTCTGCCTATTTTGGCAGGGATAGAAAATAGGTAGACGGGCAGCAACCGCGATGGCTTTTCGTCGCAGTGGCTTGTCTCCTTTATGCAAGGGATGTTTCTGTTTTGGAGTTCCTAGACAATCTTTTCTTTTTGTCCTTTGGTCCTTGAGCGGTTCCAGGCGGATTCCCGGATATGCACGGTGCGGGGTATCGGACCCCCGTATCTCTAGAAGTTGTCGCAATATCCACGATGGTCACTCTTGAGATATAATAAATAAGAAATAACCTTTCAACAATTGACTTCCAGACGTTTTCTTTGGTATGGACTGTACTCCTACTTTGCAATCGTAGATTGTCGCGTTTTGATTAATTGTAATCAAAGCACTTGAAAAAGCAGCAGCAATTCAATTCCAAGTACTATCACACAGTTTCAATTGTACTAGGATGACTTTATATTTCTGAACCCGGGTAACTGTAGTATATGAAGCGAAATAATTAGTATTACTCGGTTCAAGCATGTCAGGATACTAACTCTTATTATTGTTGCTGAAATCAGCTGTAAGTCGAATGCGAGAAAAAGGCGAAAAAAGAATATTAAGAAAAGAGATGGGAAAGAGTAAAAGGAATGGGGAATCGATTCTTAAATACACTTGTACCCATGCTATTTTAATCAATGCACTCATTTGAGACACTAGCTTGAACCATGCTTCTGTAAATTACTATAATAATTGGATGGGTGGGTCTCGGACATGCGCGCCTATGAGAGTAACAGAACCTCCCGCGTTTCAACTGATAAGAATGATCTGGATAATAACAATTTCGTAACTTACAATTCGACACTTTTCTAATAACAGTTTCGCCATGTAAAAGAAAGCAAAATTTCCAATAAGCATTTGGGAGAAAAGTGGCTTTCAAACCTACATAAGCGATTGTTTCCCTGAGCTATACTTGCATATGAAAGATAAATAATACACTACAAGCATATAGATTTCAAGCGATATTCTCACAATCTACTAGAGACTCGAGTAATCTCTTACTTAGGTATGTAGAACCCGGTTTATGTTTTAATTATACTCCAAGATATTTAGACATGAAAGCTAAACCCCATCAATTCTGAAAATAGTATCCTGTCCACGCCTATTATAGTAGAATACCCGATTAGCGTCTTTTTTGGAAAGAGATAGAAAGAAATAGAATGAACCTGTAAACTTTCGTAGATCACATGCTCAGAATGAAAATTTCCACTTCCAAAGCTCTCGAGCGTCCCATTTACTGCCCGATCTAAAAGACCAGAACTGCAAGATTCATTCCAATTCCCGAATCTTCCAGATGAAGACCGCTCGATATCTTCATGAAACCACGTGCCCACTCCATCTTGCACGTGAGATGACATTCATGAGGTGGTTCCAGAAATCCCACAGGTGTCACTAGTTTCACCCCCTCTTCTAACCAAATATTAAAATCTCGAAAGCTAAAAGAACCCCGATTCAGCTGGGCTGAGATCTACAATCCATCCATTCCAAGAATCTCATCACATGACTCACCCAACTCCCCGCCCCCCCCGGGTATTTTCGTGATGACATCCTATCTACAGTACTTCGTAAGTGACAACGTCACAACAACCTTAATACGTCAGAAACAAAAAGGTTCGAGGCAGAAACCTTGTTAAATAAGCTCAGTCGTTTAACATGCTAACCCCGGAACGAATGGAACCGAAATAAACTTTCAACAGCTAAACGATGAACTATCCGTCCACTTGTCCACTTGTCCACCTTACTCAACCTCACCCCACCATCCCCTCATCATATTGTAGGCATACTATCGACTTCACAGGCCTTCATATCCCGGAAGCTATTTTTTTGAGAGAGGTGCGTAATGTATGATGATGGTATGTGAAAGGAAGGAAGCTTCGAAAGTGGGTTGATTGATTGGAGTCACACGTTGGACCGTGAATACTGTACTGCGTGAGGGGTAAAGAGAGGGATGGTTAAAATTTTGGGGTAAACCACAATATGGCCCGAAGCTCACTGAATCGACCCATCAAAAGCGTTACCACTCAGTTTAACGCAGGAAAAGGAAAGGAACAACGGATGGCTACATGAATATCTGTAATATGCTATATATACAAATATGCCAGATCTACTGAAGATACATTTTAAGTTCGAAGTCCCCCACCCCCCACAAAACATACATCTCGACTTTTCCATTAAAAATTCATTCTACCCATAAATATGAAAGTCTGTAACAGTAATTATCCCATAAGATCGTCCGACCTCTATGCTACCACCCCGTCTAAGTATCGCTGCATTAACAAACAAGTAAGAAATAGACATCCTGTGTACTAGTGACACAAGGCAAGACAGAAGACCGCTTATCTGCGGTTGAAGTTGAGGAATCGCGACTATGGAAAAAATTAGTACATGTTCGAGAAGACCGTGAGGAAGAACAAAGGGGGTACTTACAGCCAAAAACAAGAAAATCAGATTACTACCAATAAATGCCGCAAAGATACCCAAGTCTCTCCATCGGTTGTCGAAAGAAAGCAACAGGGTGTTATAGAACTCATCACCAACTTTGTACGAGCAGTACTCACACGCACTCGTCGCGTTGTTGACAAGGTACCCAGGACCACCGTTAGCGAAGAAGTCCGACATGTATTCACCACATTGCTGTCCAAGTGGCGCAGTGAACCTGTTGAGCTCTTCGCTGGTGCAGACAACGGGCAAATCATGGAGCTCAGTAACGACCATACCACCGACGAGACGAGTGAAAGGGTCGAGATCGTAGAGCCAGGAACGCCAGAACTTAGGCATGGCAGGTTTGGGGATGGTGACACCACAGAAGAGGGCGAATGTGACGATGATGAAGGGGTTGACGAGGGAAGAGATGAATGGCGAGGGGGTCATGGCAGCAACCATCTGTCCAAGGGTAACGGAGAAAATTTCCGTGAGGAGAACCATGAAGAATTGGTAACCTGCTCTGGAGGATTCCGAGCTGAATCCTGGCATGTAGTAAATAGGCAGAAAGAAACCAACGGCGCACAAAATAGAGTACGGCATCTCCGCAACGACCAAGGAGGAAGCGAATGCAAATTGCCCGTACATTTTCGCAGATGCTTCACGATAGAATATCATGCGGGAGAGGGCATATTGTGGTTCAACCTGGGCCAGGATCAAGGCAGGAAGGACGGTAGTTTGGAAGATGACGAAAATACGGTATTGAAGAGAGTTTTTCGAAGAATCGAGATGCAGATATGTCAGACCGGTGATGAGAGCGACGATGATGTGGACGAAGAATCTGGTGAAGCCGTAGTTGGGAGATCGCCAGAAAGCGAGGTTGGTACGCCTTTGGACTGTCTTGAATTGGTGCATGAATGGAGAAGCAAATTCCTTTTCCTCGACAGGTGGTTTGTTACCGACCTCAGCAAGTCTTTGGGACTTCAATTGAGAAATAGTGTCCTTGATGTTGGCCAACTCTGGGGAGTCAGCAAAGATTTCAGCCCAGTCTCGGTCTCCAACTCTTGCAGCTTGACCAGCGCCTATGGCATCGAGCATGTATTCAGCGGGGTTTGCGTCATGTGGGCATTCAGCACCATGCTTTCTCAAATAATCAAGAAGTACACAAGCGTCCTTTCCAATATCACCAAAGTAAACAGTTCGTCCACCGCGTTGAAGCAAGAGGAGCCGGTCAAAGTTCTCAAACAAAGCAGCGTTAGGTTGGTGGATGGTGCATAGAATTGCCTGTCCAGCGTTTGCCAATTTCTTCAAGAAACGAACGATATTGAAAGCGGATTGAGAGTCTAAACCTGACGTGGGCTCGTCCAAGAACAACAACAACTCCGGTTTGGCAGCAAGTTCGACACCGATGGTTACCCGTTTGCGTTGTTCAACTGCCAGTCCGGTTTCTGGGTCTCCAATAATCGCGTCGGCCATATCCTCCATCTCCAACAGACTCAGGATTTCTTCAACGTAGGCGTATTTCTCGGCTTGAGGTGTTTCAAATGGTTGACGTAAATCGGCGGAGAATCGTAGGGCTTCACGGACGGTTTGTGTGGACTCGTGAACATCTTGTTGTTCAGCATAACTAGTTTGGCGCTGGAATGAGCTCGAAGGTTTCACTCCGTCCACAAGAACATCACCGGAGATAACACCGATACTCTTCCTGGCAGCGAGAACATCCAAGAGCGTTGTTTTACCAGCACCACTGGCGCCCATAAGGGCGGTAAGTTGACCAGGTTTAACATAGCCGTAGATGTTGTTGAGTAAACGCAGTTCTCCCGAAGGTGTAGGAACATCGTAATTCAATCCTTCCCAGGTAAGAACAGCCTTGGACTCAATCTTGATGTCGTTAGAAGATTCTTCAGATTCATTACCCTTGTTCAATCTTCTGGCTTCCTTCTTTGCATGCAGAGCAGCGTTGAGCTCATCACGTTCCTCGTTGGGCTTTTGGAATACTTTAGCAGTGTTTCCACCCTCGTTGAATGTCAGCCACTCGCCAAGAGTGGCGTTGGAGATGAGGAATGCGACTCCGAGTGCAATAACGATTCCGAAGTTTCTCCAGAGATCGCCCTTGTTGAATGAGAAGGATTGTGATATATAATCTATTCCCGAAACAATATTGGTTCCGGTTACAGCACCAGGGAGGGTGCACACCTGGTGGGCAATATCTGTGTAATTAGGTCCTGATGGAACCAAGGATTCAGCCGTGCAAGTAAAGTCAATTCTCCCAAATTCGTTTTCCATCATGGCGGAGAATGCTAATCCGAGTGCATTGATCCAGTAGACCCAGCGGAGCCAGACCTTCTCATATTGGTATTGAATGAGGTATCCGGAGGTGAGAACGAAGAAAGTGATGATTGTAGCGGCAAACTTGAGAGCGTAATCAAAATCGGGGCAGAGACATCCAACAGTTCTGAAAAACAATGTCATCGCAAGATACCCAGCAATGATGTTGATGTAGAATATGAAGAAGGCTCCTGGTGCCAGATAAAGTCCACACATGAAGTACACGATGACGGAGAAAACGAAGATTTGAGCGGATGCGAATAGCGTGTCGACTCCAAGTTGAGCAATCCACAGTGCAGATGGACGGTGGAAAGTGAAGGCCTTATGTTTGTTGACAATTGGACGGCCCAACATGGTACTAGCTAGTTCGGAGAAGGCTGTAAACGCGTTGAAAAGCAAGGCAATGAAGAGCAATCCACCTCTGGTGAACATGCCAGCCGAGGTTTGGGGGAGTTTGAGCCAGACGGTTCCCAGGACGATCGCGATGGTGATACTTGTAATCCAAGCGACGACAAGCGCGAACTTGTCTTGCCACTTTATGAGATATTGTCGCTTCATGAGCATCCATATTTGCATGTAGTATGGGATCGTGAAGACGGATTTCTTGGAGACTCCTTTGCGCTTACCCTCACTGACAGCGACCTTGAAGTCTTCGTGTCTCTGCACGTCTGCGGCGATGGATTGGCGATATTCTGCCATCTCGTCGCGCACACCTTGAGCAATCTTTGACTCGTTCCAGGCTTTAGCCAATGTTTCTGGGGTACTTGGCGCATTGTCTGGCGATCGTCCTGGAGCGTAGTCTCTCTCGAACTCATCGGTACAACCAGTTAAGTAATCTGGAGTAGTTTGTCTTGGCTTCTCCTTGAAGCCCAAACCTTCAAAATAAGCTCTCGCCTCATTCGCTGGCCCAAAGTAAACCTGCCGTCCACTGTCGATGACCATAACCTTGTCGAATTGCTTGTAGATGTTCTCACTTGCCTGGTACAATGAAACAAAAGTCGTGGTCTTGTACACATTTGTCATAACTCTGAGCGATTTCGCGTAATCAAGAGCCGTCGAGGCGTCCAAGCCTCGAGTGGCGTTGTCCCAGGAGAGCACAGTGGCTGATGTACACATCATTTCAGCAATGGAGACACGCTTGCGCTCCCCTCCAGACACACCTCGGACAAATTGGTTGCCCACAATGGTGTTTCTAGTATGCTCAATGTTGAACATTTTCAGGAGTGTAGTTAAGACTTTCTCCTTGAAGTCGGCTGCGCTCATTCCCATGGGTCGCTTACCGGGAACCTTAGTATCAAGCGCGAAGCCCAAAGTTTGCCCAACAGTGAGGGTTGGGTGGTGAATGTCATCCTCCTGGTTGTAAACCGCTTCTCCGCGATATTGCTGCTTGAATTCCTCCGCACTGAATGGTCCGTAGGAAACCTCGCCGTCGACTCCAGTGTAACCAGCTCTTTGGTTGGTGATGACTTTCAAGAAGCTGGTGCAACCGCTCCCAGGTCTCCCCAACACCAAAACCATTTCTCCAGGCTTCATAACACCGCTGAAATCATCCAAAATCTTGACCTCCCTTCCCTTACTTCCGAATCCAAATATTTGCTGCGCCGTCTCCCAAACATTGAAGAAGCTGACAAACGCATCTGGGAAAACCCTGACAAAGTTGGTTGACCCTCCGTTACCAGAAACGGTGAGGCCATCCCAGACGACTCCAATATTCTTGGATCGGATGCCAGCTTCTTCTTCAGCGGCATGATTACCATGGAGAGTGGCTTCGAGGTCGAATTGTTCTCCTTCGCTTTCCGAGGGGGCACTTTCAATATCCTTCTCGGCATCCTTGTGTTTTGATTGCCGGGACTGTTCTCGGGACAATCTCTTGTTTGTCTGACTGATACCGGTGAGTTCTCTTCTGAGGGCCGCAAACTCGGCTTCTGAGGCAGCTACATCGACGCCGCTGGTTGTGCTCACAAAGCCATTGGGGTTATTTTGCCGAGCGTTTTCCCTCTGTGCTTCCTGATCGGTGACGGTGTCAGTGGAAGTTCTCGCTGTGCTATTGCTTGTTGTGTCGCCTGGTTGGGCCATGTTGAGTGTGTATACGGCGCGGTAGCACCCTGAAAAGTAGGTAGGGTGTGTATTAGTCGGCGTAGGGCCAGGCGTGAGTTCCAAGTCCTCGAGGACCGAGAAGGAAGGAGAGGAAGAGGGGGAGAGAGAGATTATTAGTAATGCACGAGAATTAAATGAAGGAATTTCTTGCCTTTTCTCCTAAAGATCTCGGGGCAGATAAAGTATTTACGCGATGTCTGCATCGAGCGTCAACGGCCCAAAATTCGGATTGGCAAGGGGTCCTGGTCTGTGCGGGATGGGGGCAAATCAAACAACTGGAATGCCGTAACCTTCTTTGTGGTGGACTGGTGGATCTCGGACTTTAAATCTGACGATTGTCCGAATGCACATCTACAATATACATACAGTAACATACTTCGTACATACGACGATACTCGAGTACCAACCATCGTATCGCAGATGAACATGACGTTGTGTCGATAGCCTTCGAAGCCATGTCATGCGCTTGCGCCGGAGTACTTCGAAGTACTTCCAAGTACTTCGTACTTACTGTACTCGAGTACACTAGCTCCCCTACAAACCTTCCTTCCGCCTTCCAACTCCGCCGCCTTCCATTCACATTCATCTTGCCCGCACAATCGATTGCTAAGATACTTCGAAGTAGTAAGGGGGTAGCCCAGAAGAAAGCACACCGCACACTACTCCGTACACTTGCCTTCGTATCATCACGTAGTCTATCCGCAACCCCGTGCTAAAGTATCAGAACGGGTACGGAGACTCTCTAATCTCCAGGGCGTTAATTGTCCAGCAACCCGGGAACTTCTCCCAAGCTCCAGCTGGAGAATTCGGAGGGATCGTTGCCCCCCACCACCCCACCATGCATGTGCAGGGCAAAATGCGCAGGCAGATGCGAATCTTGTTTAGTCATCCATACTCATACTGCAAGCTCATTACCGAGTCATTCGGCGAGGGCTCAAGGCGTTCATGCTGTGTTCAGCTAAGACCCTTATTCCAACGCTGTTCATCGTGAGAGGCAGACTGTGTAACCCAAGAGTAAGCGAGCAACAACAACTCCCAGCAAGAGCTGGATGGCAGCCAGTTCTCCGTCTCGGCGCACAAGTTTCGTCCCGGGGATAATTCAATCATAAAAGTTTATTCTGCCTTGGCAGTGAGAAAATCAAATTGAAACACATCCTAAGGAGATTGAGATCTGAAAACACCTGCCCTTCACGACCGCCGGTGACTCGGCTTTCCGCGCGTCGGTTGGAAATCAAGCTGTCCCAAGAAAGAAAAAGAAGATGACAACAGCCAAGACGGGCCCGCTGATTGGCGTGTTTACCCATTGTTTACTTAGCTCGTTTCAGTCACGTGTCTGATGCAATCACCCTATCATCAAAGACATAATAGGCAGTACGCCTTTCCACTGCGCTAGCGAACTATGGCCAATCAAAAACTGAGACCGTCGTGTAATATGTAAACTGAGGTACAAGTAGATAAAATCTTTCCCATTAATGTGAGAAATATAGGCCAAGGAATGGCAAGGATCATCGTTCTCGAATCCAATTTTCAGCCCCTGAGGCTGGCACGATTGGCAGCGTATTTAAGACATTTATGCTTATCAAGTTGTTTTCTTTGTAAGCAGGCTGAGTCGTTACCACAGGGACAGCATGGTCGGGAATCCTATCAGCAATCCTGCGATGACGCTTGATTCAATCAAGGCTCTACACACTTTCCCAAATATGGTTGATATTCATATGTATTTCCATAACTCAGGGTTTTGCCCGCACTATCCGCATGATGCAAGTATTCGACCGCACTTTGCTATCACGAGATTGTAGCATCGAAAACATTTAATTTAGGTCTACTCACGCTCGATCATTCTTTTCCGATCTCGCTTCGTCTCATGGCGTGCATTATTGTCCTGAGGAGTGACGGTATTTTTCTGGTCTATTGGGAAGCGAGTTTCATGTTAACGCCTCGCACTTCTGAAATATTCTCCTCTGCTTTATCAAAATCCGACAATATTATTATGATGCGCGAGACCATTAGGTTCTCATAAGAATAGAAACCCTTCATCATTTATAATTCCCGTGCATTATCACAACGTTTTATCATGACGTATTTTCCTCATCCGGACGGTTTAATATTGAAGTCTTACTTTGGTGCTTATCGGAGTATGGTTTCATTCAATAAAGGCAGATATTCAGTCTTTGGCACCACAACAACAGCAAAGAGCGCATGAGAGTAAGTGTAATTCCTGAATGACAACATCTCGTCAAGCGCAGGATTGACATAACAATTTGTGACCGAAAGGGAAAGAGGATAGATACTAGTGTTAGCCTCAGCCATTACAAAATCTGATTGTGACTATCTCATCATCTATGTAAGGAAATTGGCTTGTTATGAGGCACGTAGAAATGGTGTAGCTAAAGAGATTTTGCAAACCATGCAACAAAAGTAACCAAAAACAGTTCACTCAGAAAACCATATATGCTTTTCGGCCGGAAAAGAGCCATAGTTTTCGTTTCTTTAAATTTTAAAGGATGTCGTGGGAGCTGTCCAGAAGTGTGTACTCGCTAGGGCATGAAAAAAGGGGGTTGGTTCAAATTGTGTACTACTAAGATAATTTCCCTACCACAATCACAATAAAGAATTGAAAGGAGGTTCTAAGATGTCGTATTACCAACCTTACGGTAGACATGAAAAATCCAAGCAAACAAGCATAACAAAAGTTAAATCCCACCGGGGGAGGCGGCATTTAGGGAAGTAGATTCCACGAGGTAAAAGCCCCGCAAGCTTAATTTTTATTATTTATGCGTAGGGCGAAGCACCGGTACATTCATCTCTTCTAACCCAAAGAGGGAGGACAGTACATTCCCTCCCAGCAATGCCTATAATACGGCTTTAGCCTAATTTTCAGCAAAAGCAGCGAATCAGAGACTTGGATCGGGGGGATATAGACTTCTGTTGTATATGATCTGCGTGACGTGGAGCAGCTTTTAGTTTCTATCCTCTTGAGGGTTCCTTAAAAATTCCGAATTCGTCCAGTCTTGACACGGTCAATATTTCGTAGGGCCCTAATCGGATAGAAATGTAGGATAGGAAAGAATGTATATCGTCGGTGTGCCCGTCTATTACCAATCAACAAAAACCCACGCACAGAGCAGTTCTGCTATCAGATTTGTAATTTTGTTATATTTCAGAGTTTTCAGCTTTCACGTCTGGAGTCAAGTTTCAACTCGACTGATCATTTAATATTTCTTACTGTCTTATTGAATACCACTCGCTTTGTAAGATATTAGTATTGGACCACTTGGACGAGAATCTTAAGTACTCGTACACTTCCATTCTCTCGATTCAGAACATAATTATCACACGACGTTCTGCACCGGTTAGTTTCCTGTCACTGTATATCACTTGATATCTCAATACCAATACTCACATACGTGAATAACATAAATCAGGCATCTCTTTCTCGAGATTGATTTCATCCTTTCTGAGACAACAGAAAGGGCACTAAGAATGTCCAGCACCAGATAGTTGCCTGTGAACTCTTATTTCCCACCAGAATACCGTTCAAAGCTTTATAAAGATGTCGAACATCCAGATTACGGGCAAAATAACCAGTGATGCAACATATTAGAGTCCTATATCTACTACAAGAGGTACAAAGAAGTTGCGAGTACTGCTGGATGGACCAGTCTTTCATCATCAGATTATTATTGTTTCTCATGATATAGCTAGGCGAGAATATTTAGGTCAGCCCCTTTGGTGATAGGCTAATAGGAGTCGACATGAAATAGCGGAAATAATTTTCAAGAGCATTATATAATTGAGTAAGTGCTATTCTAATTACTCAAATGTGTTGAAGAAAAAATCCATCTTATGCCCTCGATTTTATTGCATCCACAGAAGACATATGTTATTTCCACAAAGCTCGGCATATCAACTCCCACTTTACTACGGCATGTATCAATCAGCTCAAAAAATGCTGAAGTGGTGCTCAAGCGACCATGCCCCGAAGCAATCATAGCAGGGGCGCTGTAGCTGTTTTGTGGGCTGTCTCAATCAGTAATGAGGATTTGAGATTTATGACCTGAAACACAAGACTTCGTAAGATAGATTCGGAAAAGATTTCGACAGTCTGGATTGGCAAAACCATGACGATTAGTTGAGGATGTGAGATCTAGCAGGAATAACTAACGGAGAAATAGAAAAGAATTAGGGAAGTAAACAAGTGAACACTAATTGGTGTCATGAATAGTTAGAGCTTCACGATGAATTGACGTTCTATCAGAAGCCGATCACTATATGTTAAGAGACGTGTCTTAGAAGACACCCATTCCAGTAAATAAGAATGGGTACTTGACCTTTTGACTGAATAACTGAAGAGTGCTAAGAAGGAACTCTCCATTCGCCATCACATATTTGCCGTTCATAAAACTCTCCTGAAAAACAAAAATGGCTTAATACTCTGGCAAAATACAGTCTTACTGGTGGAAGGAGCGAAGGAAATTTAGAGCCTGCCATAACTTTAAAATACATCTTTGTGTCTAGAGCGTTTGCAACCAGAATATTTTATTGGGAGTAGTGTCCAGCAGAATAGGTAAGGAGTCAAGGAAAGAAGAGAAAGGCGGATATTTCACAAGTGGATAATTCATGATTTTTCATCATTAGCGAATGTGAAACGATTGGGATTTGGGAAATGAAGAGGCCGAACCAAATTAGTGAGGGCCACGCATTGGGTGCAGTTTTCATAAAATTGTACTCTGGGGATCACAGGAGAACTTTACTGATACTCAGTTTCGCAAGAGTGAATATCGAAATTCTCACATGTGATTTTAGATCACCCCCTGTGTCCACTTATCCACTTATCCACATATACTGTAGATAGCCTCATATCATACAATACAACTCCTATTCTTAACCCGATTTTGACTCCATCATTATTTACTGCAAGTGTATTGTTCGAATAGTCTGCTAGCTCGTCTCGTTTCCAAGCTGCTTACATGATTGGAACAGGAAATCCGAGAATCGCTTACAAAGAAGTTTATCCAAACCAAGAGCTCAGTTCTGTCACCAGTAGTGGGATTATAGATCAGGGAACAGCTTAGTCATAGATTTTGCACGGCAAATGCTTGAGCTCCGATGTTCCGAGTCTAGAGTATCACATTCAAATTCCCTTCTTTTTCTCTAATTAAACTATGACGTAGGAAGAAAAATGGAGTTTCAGGTATTCCCCTTGTAAATTGGAAACTCAATCGCATTGAGCTGCGCTGCCATCCGAATACTCGGTGCATGGCAGACCGGGAATTACCCAAGTACAGAGACAAGAACATGCAATGGATGAAGTTGAAACATGCTACCATAAGCAATAAATGGCGGGCAATTGCCAAAAATCCGAGTTCAAAGGCTTGCTCGACCTCATTCGTCCAACAAACCAGGATAAAATGATGAGGTATCAATCCATAGGAAACCTTCATTGAACTCGGATCTCCGAGAATTATCTGACGTATTACAGTAATCTGTTGAGTCCAATGAAAGAGAACGGACGACCACAAAGGAACGTAACCCTTCTTCTATGCGGCGCTGTCCATGGGAACACATGTACCGGTGATGTCACATGTGCCTGTATTGTCCAGTTCTAAAACATTTCATTGTCAAGATAAGGTAGTCGGCCAAAACTGAGCGAGAAAGAAATAATCCATACCGGTCAAGTCTTTTGCTAAGAACTATCCACATGTTATCTGAGCTTCAAAGCCGTGTTTTGAATACTAGTGTCCAGGTGTCCTTCCCCTCTATTACTTGTTCGTTTAATCGTGCTTTCTCCAGAGAAAATCTATTCGGCGCTTCTATGGAAAATAGTCTGGTTTTTTTTGTGCTTTGTTGGATACTGGAACTAAAATTCAAATAGGTACTGTATAGTAGAACCTATATGAAGAAAATACATCGACCGAGAAAACAATAGAACTTCAATTTAGTTATTTATACTTTCTCGTTTCTATACAAGTTTCGTCAAAACGTGTAGTTTCCTACCAGCTCTGAAAATGGCTGTTCAAAATAGAATATACTCGTACTGGTCCACTGAATACGACTGAAAGTTCCACAAATTCCAGAAACTGAGCACTAGGCGTAACATGTTACATGCACCGGTGAAACATCCTTAGCCCTCTCTGCGGGGAAGTCTGGGGACGGAACGAACGGCCGGATTTCCCTCCCCACAAATTGCACCAGTTTTCGCAACTTACGTCGTACAACGATGATGCGGAATATGGAAAACAACGAAGAAACTACAACTTAAAAGAACTACCCAAGAGATTTTGAGATCGTCTTCAAGAAAATGTCGAGCTTAGTGGTTTTCTTGTACATCTTTTTGGGAGTTCACAGAGTATTGATTTCATCTTCTAATATGGAGTGTTTAGGATGCAAAAAGAGAACGTCCTCCCCTCTCGTATAACCATTCTTCTCAGACAAAGTGCTGACAAATGTTAATCCCATCTCAGTTTGGTCATACAAAACAAATTCCTTTATCTACCAATGACCGCTCTTCTCCCTAAGACGGCAACGCTCGGAAGACTTCTTACTTCCTGCTTCGTAGATCCCCGCTGCAAGTAGAAGTGGATAGCGAAGAGGCCCAGCCTTTATTCGGGGTCTTGGGTTCGGTACTCACATCTGCCCTTCACGCGCATCGCTTGGCCTATCGGTACTTGCATATGGGACCTTAGAGAAGTGCTTTCAAAGCTCTGATTGAAACAGTTGCATGATTGCATTCTTCGATATTTCTGACCGCCAAAATGAACCCCTTTGAGATAAGTGCCTTGAATCCATAAGTATTATAAATCTACCTTGTCGCCTGGTAGGTAGGTGGATCGAAGTCCAAGAACATTCCCCTATTAATACTCGAGTACTTAGTACGTCTTTCCTACTGCGCTATCGCTTGCAAAGACGCACTGAGTATTAGAACCTGCTCTCAGGAACTGAAATATCGCTAGAATCCTTCGGTTACATATATTAAGTTATAACTCGCGTTTTATCTACTGTTTTACAATAGCTTGATTCAAGCGTGATAGTATATTGCTCATTTTGGTGGTCTACCATTTTGTTGGTGTCTTACCTTCTTCTCACAGAACTACTACATACGAAGCCACTATTCATTTATGGGTGATTTTGCTAGTAAATTAGTGAAGTAGTACATACGGAGTAGTTGCATCGCAAGAAAGCTCAATTAAATAGCACTTTTGTCGTCACTACATTATAAGGTGGTATGTTATTCAATTGCCGTAAATCTTTACACATTTATGATTGATCACCTGTTCTGGTTCATAAGTATTTCGAAACTCCATGACAGCGAACGTGGATACGTCTAATCGGCGACGAAGTCAATTGGCAACTTTTATTTGGCCAATGTGATGTTGGTTGGGCCATACTTGAAAGCCGCGAATTTTCGGCGGGGCAATTATCTGAAATTGGATACTCCCAAAAAGAAGACGGTGAGAGAGGATAAAGTGCTTATGGAGAGGAAAAACAAGTTGCAACTGAAAATGCGCAGTAAGCAGTCAGTGAGATGGTCAAATCAATTGTTTGTTTCCCCAAATCCCGTTTAGATACATGTAATATGACCAGGCTGCTGAGCCAATATCTATACACATAACCCAAGGACAGAAGGGTCATCTCCGCTCCTCTTCGTTGTCGCAATTGTTATTCCCTCCCTCCTCATCGCCGTCATCGTCGTCCTCGTCATCTTCTTGGACGTCAGCATCCTCATAATTTTGGGTACTCTCATCCCTACCAGACAACTTGTCTCCTGCATGATCTATAGCATCAACTAAGCCTGCCCATAATCGACTCATTGACGTATATCCATCCTGCGTGGTAACATAAGCCCCAGCAACATGCTGATCCGTCAAATTACTGATCAAATCGTCTTGCAATCTAGAACCCGCCGTAAAATTATGTATCAGATATATCGATTTCTGTTGTTGCTCCGGGGGCACAGGACGTATTCCAGCCTGTTGAAAATTTTCCCACGTATTCTCGAAAATAATGATCTCGTCGGCGATGTCGTAGAAGGTCGCATCAACAGACACCCCAGGATTAAATGTGATTTTGTCTTTCCCGGGACTTAGTAGACTTTTGGCATAAGCTGTGACATTGCCCATGTAGCTCAGGTTCTCGGGACTAGGTGATGAAGGCGCCTCGTCCAAGAAAATACCGGAAACTTGAATATTCGCATCGGTATAATTGGCCCAAGAAGCGTAGCAATCGATCTCTTCCTGGACCAAGGCCATATCTCTAGTCGCCCAGTGGGTTGGTACGTAACCAAGTGTTTGCACATTGCGGTGGCTGTTTAGGATTTCGAGTTGTGTGAGGTAGTTGATATCAGGAATAACGTTGATCAGATTCGGCGCAATGACGATTTGGAAATTGACATCCCGATACTCCGCAATCTTTCTTGTGACACCGTCCCAAGAAGAATTGATGGGGTACATATACAACGGAAGAAATATGGCCGTTGGGTTCACCATGTTGACGGTACTCCCGGGAGTTCAGACAATATGACGATCTTGCGATCAGAGAAATGAAAAACACACAGCGAACGCAAAAACCTTCAACATATGACTGAACCATGATTACGCAACTCAAGAATCTATCCTGAAAGAGTTGAAAATATCGAAAACCACGCGTTGGCAAGCGACATCTCCGGCGACATTCAGGCTGAATTTATATATTGAGGGGCCAACCAGTCGGCTTGCAAGCTACAAGAGGCTGATTGACGGGAGATCGTAAGAAGACTCTGCAAGGTAGTAAGAATCAAATTTTATTGCCCAGACACCGGATTAGGTTGGTTCACCAGAATTCATGGTGTTGTTGAAGGAAGCCTGGAGAGAAGAAGCAGATCGAGGCAGATCTACGGGGCAGCTCGGAGAAACGGGAGGTCGGCCCGGATCATGATCCCTTGGCAGTGGCTTTCCTGTAGTACGGAGGAATTTCGGACCGGTCCGATCAACTTTCCCGACTTTGGGCTGGCTCAACTACGTCAATATTATATCCGTAGTATCAAACGTGGTCGCTGCCCCTTTCAATTGTCCGATATCTTGCAATTGACTTCAATGAACTTGTCAAGCTCTGAAATTTCGCATTTATACTCTTCTTGTCCGATTGTTCAGGCTATTTACGTGAATTGGGCAACGCCACTTTTGAGCAGAATCAAGATCTCAGACCAGAAGTTCCACGTAAGGTACCCATTGCTGCTTTGATACAAGTATTCTACTAAACTTTGATACATGATAGATAGAACCAGACTTCTGTGGGAATGCAGTATCAAGAAAGTTAATGATCGCAAATTCGTACACATAACATAATTACACTTCCATACAGTATTGGGTTAGGAAAAGCTGCAGTCTTACCAAGCAGTAACGTTCCGAGGCAAGGTTACCTCTCGCCACTATAGAAAATTGCTATTACCTGCAGGAAAGGCCTGAAAGTGGGGAAATACCAAAACCATGGATTGGTTCAATCATTTTCAGTGGCTCGATGCAATGCCTGGGGTTGTGAATGGTATGTATTAAACCGTGTGACGATTTGAAAGAACTTCAGTAGTATTGATAAGAATGAAATTCCTGCGATAGCAACCAAGATTAAGTTCCCGCGCTGTTTGTCGATATAAAAATCTCCTCGGCGGCTAATCTTCATTGCTGAATCAGTTATATCTCATTTCTGTTGCTCCGTGAGCCATTTTATTTCCTACATCAGCAACGTAATCGGATCTCATTTCGTGGTCATGGCTCTTTCAGTCATGAAATGGCTGGTTGCGATTGTAGCATTGTTGTCCCAGTCCTCAGGAGAAAATCTCTCTCTAACACCGCCAATGGGTAAGTATCTATTCAATAATGTCCAATGTCTTCTATTTCTGATGAGAATAGGATTCAACAACTGGGCAGCCTTCATGTGTGGTTTGAATGAATCTCTATTCGTGGAAACTGCACAATCTATGTCCAAGAATGGACTTCTGGCGGCTGGGTATAACCGTATCAATCTTGATGACTGCTGGAGTACCTTTGAAAGAGCCCCCAATGGATCTATGGTCGTCAACTCAGAAAAGTTCCCAAGGGGTCTTCCATGGTTGACAGGCTATCTCAAATCGCTTGGTTTCACTCCCGGTATCTATACTGATGCAGGTACGAAGAGCTGTGGAGGCTATCCAGCAGCTTATGGTTACGAAGAAATAGATGCCAAAGACTTCTCTTCCTGGGGATTCGAATACCTGAAACTCGATGGCTGCAACATGCCAACAGGAACCGAAAGGGAATATAAAGAGGTGTACGGAAAATGGCATGGGATACTAAGCAAACTACCCAAACCCATGGTTTTCAGCGAATCAGCCCCGGCGTACTTTGCCGAAGCTGCGAATCTGACCGATTGGTACAGTGTCATGGGATGGGTGCCAGAGTACGGAAATCTTGCTCGACATTCACGAGATATCGTGGTATTTAATTCTACTCTTTATTGGCCGGATATTACAGGTTGGGATAGCATCATGTTCAATTATGGTCAAGAAGTTCGTCTCGCGAGATATCAGAGGCCTGGGTATTTTAATGATCCTGACTTTTTGAACGTCGACCATTTCGACTTGAGTCTGGATGAGAAGAAGTCTCATTTTGCCATATGGTCTGCTTTCTCTGCGCCTCTGATAATAAGTGCCTACATTCCTGATCTATCTGCTGCAGAGCTCGAGTACCTCACGAACAAGGATATCATTGCTGTGGACCAAGATGCTTTAGGTTTGCAGTCCACGCTTGTTAGCCAGGATGGTAATTGGGATGTTTTGACGAAGCAATTGGAAAATGGAGATAGGTTGCTTACAATTGTGAATGTTGGAAGCTCGCCGGCCAGTTACAGTGTGTCTTTTGAGAGGATAGGGATACCAGATGTAAAATCTGTGGCAGTCAAAGATTTGTGGACCGGCGAGGCAACTATGGCCTCGGGCAAAGTCACAGTTTCGATCATTCCTTCGCATGGGACTGCAATTTTTCGACTTTCCCCGGTCGGGGGGACTTTTGGCGCTGTCATTCCCACCGGAAAAGTGTTCAACACTTTCTCCCTCTTGACCTTGTCAGCCACTTTTAAAAATGTCACTTTGGCGAATTCGACGGGTAATGATGGACAGATCTGGCAAGCCAAAGATGATTCTAGACTATCGCCTATCTCGGATCCGTCGCAGTGTCTTACGGAATTCCATATGGGCAAGGTCGGATTATCGAGGTGCAATAGGAAATTTGGTGGTCAACAATGGGAGTACTTGTACTCAGGAAATTTGAGAAATCTTCGTTCCAAGGAATGCCTGACGGAGTCAGCAACAGGAGGTGTTACGATGCAAAAGTGTTTGTATTTGGATAATAGTCAGGTGTTTGCTCTGCCGAGTGGTGTGAAGGTGCTTAAAAAGTAGTTTCTTGGATTGTAATAGGTGACAATGAATGAGTTGATTCTAAACAAAATTCTTTCCGAGGAGACACAAACTGATTTCTAGCACCAAAACTGAACGCTCCTTAGTGATTGTGGTCGAAAATTCACTCAAAATTAGCAACATGATATTGCACGTGATAGTCAATCCCATCCATGGACCACCTACCTACTTCCCCACTTCTCAATGACCTTGAAGCCCCTCCCATCTGCAATTAGCCAAACCTCAACCACTCCACTCGACTGACGAACCAAAACTCTTTGACGTAATCTGATATTCGGTAAGCAACCATATTTACTACGTTACATAAAACCTTCTTATAGCCATGCTGGATTTGCAACATCGAGCACCTCGAACGACGTCACCTGATGGGTTACATAGGTAGACAGGGATCACGTTGACAATAGGCTTACGGTTATTCTAGTGATACGAGACCTTCAAATAATTAGAAGATTGCCAACTTGGATACGTCAAGTTTCTCATTCTACAAACCAAAAACACTGGCCAAAATGAATGATACAATCACCGCAACCACAAACGGTGCCAACGGTACAGAAGCAACCAAAAAAGACCTCTTGGAATCTCTCAACCGAGATGGGTTCGTCCACGTCCCTTCACTACTAACCCCCGAGCAAATCCAAACTCTCCGCGCCGCAACCACAGAGGTGATCAATCTCACCCGAGCAGGAAAATGGCCTCACGTCCGCACCCTCCCAAAGCAGTTTCCTCCATGGCCTATCGAACCCGGCGCCAACCCAGCCGCAAATGGAATTTGGGGTGTCCAATTCTTGATGCATCCTTCCATGCCTCATGCGCAAACGTTCATCAAGAATTACTTCAGTAATGAGATTGTGGAGGTGGTAAAGGTGTTACTTCAATGTTCCGACGACGAACTAGTTCTCGAACTCTTTAACATGCTTGTACGACCCGATGAGGATTTCGAATTGATCTGGCATCGCGATGACATCCCTTGGAAGGCGACAAAGGAGGAAGAAGAGGAGAGATTGGGTGTGGGCAAGGAGAGAGAAAGAGCCTGGCATGCGCAGTGGAATTTGGCGCTTTATGATGATGCTTCGCTCATTGTGATTCCTGGTTCTCATGCAAGGGCTAGAACTGAGCAGGAGAGAAATGCTGGGCCTCATGAGACGGGTCTACCCGGAGAGATCACGGTCCTGCAGAAGGCTGGAGACATACTGTTTTATGATAATAATATTTTGCATCGTGGGAAGTATGATAAAGGAAGGGAGAGAGCGACGTTACATGGAACTATGGGACGCGCTGGGGGTAGTAGGGATAGAGCGAGGAATGTATTGCAGCATGGAATCGGGGAGTGGGTTGCTGAAATTGATTTGAGTGCTTTGGAGGGATGTGAGAAGGAGAGAGCTGAGGGAATGAGAGAGAGGTTGCTTGCTATGGGTACTCATTCTGGGGAGTATTCATTGGAAGGTTAGATGGCAGGGATTTTGTTGATTAGCATTCTTTACTATGTGTGCACCTGTTTTGGACCTTGAGGATATCTTGGTGCTCTGGATAGGGGAGATCTTGGTCATTTGAGATTTCTAATCCGATAATTAGTTTAGGCCTGTCTCCAAAATCGATCCCTATTTTTTCTATTTAGCGAAATCCATTACTCATTCTTCAAAGATTTCTTATGCCTTGGAAATGAAATCTTTTCTTGCGACACTCCTTCACCGACACCAACTTATAAACTTCAAGTGTTTCACACGAACATCATATTTATCGGCCTTACTGAAAGGCAACGACCATCAGTGAAAACCATGGATTTCTTCCTCTCAGATTCCTTGTGGCTTACGACATTTATACCCCCCTCGGGCTTCCAGTCAATAGTATGACAGGTAAAGTCATCACATGGGACGCATTCCCAATGGTCTTCATGTCTTGTGGCATTAGTCTCCACGGTCACTTGAAATCCATCGATATAACAGCTGGTCCTCTTTTTCCTTTCCACAAGGTTTCTCAGCTGTATAGTTTTTCCAGTGCTCCTGAAAACTCAAGCTTTTGCAGTTGAAAATCCATCTGATGTCGCTTGTTTGAGACATCTTCCATCTTGAAATTTCCAAGATAACTTCTTGCCCCTTATTTATATTGTGACGTGACCTTCAGTCAAGGCCTTTCTGGTGGAGTAAACAAAGAAAGGGGAGAAGTAGGCTTACGGGGCAACTACCAATTTTCCATCGCGCGCGCGCGCGTTGAACTTCACACACATCAGATTCTTTTCAGCCTAACTCGCTCTCGACATCAACATCATCACCCGAATATTCACTTCCACAAACCAACCTCCCATTCGCCAGCATAGCCTCACCACCAACCCCTCCCAATCTCAATTCACTACCCCCTACCCCACACAAACCAAACGCACCACAAATCCAGAAATAAGCCTCGGACTACCTTACCAAAAAACAAACGCGCAGCTTAGCCCAGTGGTAAAATTGGCGGACCACATTTGCTAACATATGACACAGGACATGTGTATACGGCCCGGCTCCCTTCGACCCAGACTTTGCCCCCCGCTCAGTCTCCACTTCGGAGTTGGTAAGCCTAAGATCCCCTCCCTCCCCCGTAGGTATACTCTACGGGTAAAAGAGGTAAGAAAGAGAAAGGCTCGGACGGCGCGACTATCCCGGAATGTGACATGATATGGCAATACTGGAATGTGAGACATGTGTAAGTACTACCCTCTTCCTGAGAGTCTGGGTAAAGCTGCATTATTTTTTGAATTTTTTTTTTGGCCCTAGCTTTGGTTGTTCTGTTGTTGGTCTGGGTAAGTCGCGGATATGCTGGCGCGTGGGTGTTGTGGTGGTGTTGAGGCGTGGTAAGGAGACCACTTGCCAAGACAAGTAGGTTACGCTAAGCGAGAATTCAAATAATTGAAAGAGTTACAGGCATTTAAAACAGCGAAGGGTGAGAAGCGTGCAAACCCGACATTGGAATCTGTAGGGCATTAGCATTCGCTGATAAGTCCTCGTAGAATCCTAATACTCTCGACCTAAGAGTAAGCTAGTCGTGTAAACGTGTTTAGGAGCCCTACGTTTCTTTACTCGACGCCCCCGATAGCGCTAGCACAAGCGTATATCAAAGTGACTTGTAGAAGAGATTTCATAGCGGTCATAGGCACTTGTATACGTATAGAAGAGACGATTAAATACTACTTCTCGGTGTCTGGTTATAGTAATAAATTTACACGACATCCGTAAAACACACTTCCACCTTTGAACTGAATTAAGAGCAATTTCATCTATTTCGTTGATCTACGAAATACACATTAGCAACCTGAGAATTATCTCTACCGGTCGATAAACTGTGCTATAAACATAAAGTAGCAACAGTAAGCGGGAAATGAAATGGGATCGCCCTACCGTCCACGACTCTTAGTAGGACGTGGCGGGCGATATTGTAAAGGTAAAGCCCTAAAAGAGAGTACATACAAGAACTACGAATTTCGCGACATGTGCTTAAAAGTTGGTTTTATTACGCGAGCGTGTAAGATTTAATAGTTCTTTAATTTGTTATTATCTAGCGAGAGGTGCGAGGAATCAAAGCTCGAATTTGAAAGATATCTAAGAGCGTTATATTCTTGGTAATAGGAAAACATATAGCCGGTATTCTAGTATTAATATACTAGATCTACAATAATCAAACACCACACCAGTTAGTACCTTAACCTGTTCCCCATCCACCTCCCACAACAAATAAATCCATACCCAAATCCCTTCCCCCCTCCTATCTCCCTCCCACCTCCAAAGTCAACTACAAAACACCCTCTACCCCTACCTCCAAACCAACCCAAAACGCCACACTCTACAACAAAACTACTCTGTTTCCACTTCCCACCCACCCACATCATAACCCCCTCTCATACCTCTCGTTCTTAAATTCCACTTACCCCGCTTACACATACCCCCTTACTCCCTCCACAAGTCTCTATTCTCTATCACTCTCCTATACAAACGTGTAGAAGGAAATCGGTAACAGCTCATAAACGACAGTAAATTCCATTTTCTGCTAGCACTAGCACTAGCACTTTGTTTGTAAAAAAGTAGAGGGGGATATTTCAAAGTGATGTTTGATGGGATGGAACATAGTGATTATTTATGAGCCAAGAGAGACATGTGGTTATGTGAAGGGCTAGGTAAGAGTATGAGCCATGCAGGGCTTTGGATGGTTGGGTACTGTAAGGTATGGTCAGATGTTAGGAGTTGTGTTACTATTTTTATAAGGAAATGGGGAGTGGAGGTTTGAGGGTGATGAAGTGGGATGGATGGTAAGGTTGTGGGATGGTATGTATAGTAGAAGGCTTCTATTTAGGGAAGAGATGGGGGTTAATTATATTGGACTTTATAGGTGGATGAAATGGGATAGGATGGTAATTCATATAACTTTGTCTTCTTGGTTTCTTTTCTTTATCAGAGATTCAGAGTGGAATAGAAGGACTCCTATCAAACCTATGAAACCCTCAGGATTGAAATATAACTATAAACATCCTTCACCTACTCCCTTCCCTCCTTGACCCCTCCTCTCCCCAAACCCCCATTATCTCCCACAATCTTCCTTCCTTCCTTCCCACCCCTCAACCTTAATCTCAACCTCCTCATTATCACGCCTTTATAGAAAAACCCCTACCATCCATCCCAACTCCAAATTCCGAGAATCCAAAGAATACAAACATAATATATAACCTCTTCCTAGTCTCCCCACCATCTAATACCTTACTAACGCTCCCTAGAAATCGTTTCTTATCCCTCCTCGTACGTAGGAAGATGTAAGATCAAGGGAGCACGTCTGTTTTGTTAAAATAAAGAGAGAATCGATAGTAGCTTTTGAAATGGCGGGAGATGGTTTTTGTGGTTTTGTTTAAGATATGAGGTATAGCGTAAGAATTACTACGACGGAAATAAGTTATAAAGCAGAGAAGATTCAGACGAAAGATCTGTAGGAGGGTAGGAGCTGAGTTGATGTAGGATAGTCTTTATAGAGGAAACACATGATGAGCATATAGGATGATTTGTTGAATTCATGCATGGGAGGATGTGAGATCACGCTAGGGCTTTGTTGTTTATAGCTGGGGGGGTTACATACTCTTTATATACGTAGAACTATCTTAAGTTCCATGTCTTAGAGATGAAAACATTACAAGAAGTTTTCGTGTCTGGTTATTAAATACATCACCTCTCAACTTCAAAGCAAGAGAGGCTAGTATGTAGCATATCTACAGCTCCTCTCGCCTCACCAAAAAAAGCAAAGAAAAAGAAAAAGAAATCACACAAATAAACACCCCCAATCTTCCCCAATCTTCCCCAATCTTCCCCAATCTTCCCCAACGCCCCACAACCACATCCTCCTCTCCAATAATATAAACACTATCCAAACCTACCTTCTAGGTCTAAACTACGTATACTCTATCTATACTAAAAATCCCCTCGCTGCCCCGTTAAACCCAGAGTCCGTCTAAGATAGTAGTGAAAGTAGATTTCATAGAAGAATAGTATTAAGTTAGGGCCTTTAGATGACACTTGGTTTATATATTAATTCCCTTGAAAGACAAGTTTTTGGTACTTGCTTTAAGCTTGGGGTATACGTAGTTTGGACCTGGAAGTTAGGTTTGGACGGTGTAAGATTACTACTCTAACTTTACAACATACTAAACCAAGAAAAGTAATCTTACATCTATAATTTATAAAGATGAAGCAACACTATACTCTTCTCAACTCACGAATTCCCACTACAACTCTAATTATCTGTCTCCCTCGCTACCCCTCGCTCTTAGCTACATACCTATATACCTACTACAAACACCTGCCTATCTCCTACCCCCTATCCTATCCCATCCTATCCTATCCTATCCCTAGTAAAACCTAACCACCCCTACCTCCACGTATATACATACGTACGTAAAAAAAGAATTAACAATAACTCCTAACTTCTAATACTTAAAGTCCTAAATCCTAAGTCCCTAATCTAAAGGATAGAAGTACGCTCGCTATATATTATCTATATACTAATACTATCTAAAAAGCTAATATAAAACCCCTATCTTATCTATTTATTTATATCTAATTAAAGCTTAAAGCGTTAGCTATATAAATAATATAGAATAGTAGTATATAGTATTTTACTATAATTTATATTTAATCGTTAGTTAGTATACGTTATATTAAATAAGGCTTATTATTAGTTTTCTTTTATATTACTAGCTAGCTTTAAGTACTTATAATTCGCCTATATATATAAGTAGAAATCGAAGTATAAGTACCCTCGGCTATATACTCTTTATAAGGGTAGTTTAACTAACTAAACGCTAAGTAGTTAGACTTCGACTATATTATAGATTAATTAAAAGGCTTTATCTAGCGAAATACGAAGTATAAGGTCTAAAACCCTTCTAAATTAAGTCTTCGAGTAAGATAAATAAGTACCTAGTTTATAAAAGAAAGAATATTAAGTTCTAATAAAAAGGTATATACTAAGTACTCGGACTTTAACTATATTATAAACTAATTTAAAGGCTCTATCTAGTAAAATATAAAGTATAAAGTAGGGTAATAACTTCGACTAAATAGGTAAATATACCTCCTTCGAGGATATAAACGAACTCGGTCTAAAAACCTGTCACGGGTCACATGCAAAGTGTACAGTGTAAGTGAAAGGTAATGTATTTCTAAAGAGAATAAGCTGAAGAGAGAAGAGAAGAGAAGAGAAGACTCTTCGTACTAGTAAAGTCTCTGATGCCTGGTCAGAGCTTCTTGCTCTAAGCGTTGACGATATAGCGGTAAGGTACAAAAAGAGGGGGAGGCACGTACGTGTACACAGCTACTCTATAGCCGTGCTTTATCCTGGGTACTAACCTATTACAATACCCCCCTTCCTACTTTTATACACGCCTCCCTCTTCTACGAGGTCCTCTATCGTGTCGCGTTAGCGCCTCTTCCCATTGGTCTAGTGTAGTAGTCTCTTGTAGCGCTGAAGCCGGCTCCTATGTAGGCCTAGTATAGTCTTTCTATTTAACAAGATATTGTTTTCTCTTCCTATTACTTGATTTTTCGTCTAGAATCATCTCTACCTCCCATTCTTCTTTATTACTAACGATTACTAGTCCTGGTTACGAGTCGTCTTAAACTTGTCCTAGAAGTAGGTCGTCTGAGGCTACTCGGAGAAGTTGGCTGTAGAACATATTATAAACTCTAGGGGGTGTATCAAGTCTATAGCTATAGGAGCCTATAATCTTAATAACTATAAACTTAGCGTGCTTAGCATTAAGTTTCTTTGCTGGTCGATCTGTACGTATATTAGCTAAGTTTAGCTAGACCTTGTCCCCTACTTTAAACTCTAGAGACTATTACCTTTTTCGATTTACTACCTCTTATTAAGTTTGCTGAGCTGCTGCCATTAATGCCTAGGCCCATTCTCTTACTTCCTTCAGCTTCCGGACCATTGTATCCGCTGCTTAGATTAGGGAGTTCCTAGCTTAGAGAGGTCCTAGGTCTGCTTTTAAATCCAAAGGATCTAAATTATACCCGTGGGATAAGAAAAACGGGCTTACTCCTATTAAAGCTACGTTCCGCCCTTTTACCCCTAGTTAAGCAGAGGGTAGTATATCGTACTAATCATCCTGGGCGTGGGAAACGAACATCCGTAGGTAGGTTTCAAGAGTTTGATTTATTCGCTCAGTAGAGCTATCTGTCTTAGGGTGGCCTACTGTCGATAGCCTCCTTTAAATTCCTAGAAGTTAGCAAACTCTTGTCTATAAGGCCCCTACAAATTGTGTGCCTCTGTCCGATACAACCGCTCTTAGGACCCTATGCTAGCTATAAACGTTCCGTATAAACCACTTTGCTACTGTCTCTGCTTTAATATCTAGTAGTCTATTAAAGACTATATCTTTGCTTAACCTATCCGTAACAACGACGATATTTATACAGCCTCTGCTCTCTAGAAGTTCGACGATAAAATTAATAGAGAGCTCTTACTAGACCTGATCAGGAATAGGTAAGGGCTTTAGAAATCCCTGCCTCCGGTCCCTCCAAGCTTTGTTTACTCTACACTTATCGCAATTTCGGACAAATCTTCTAATATCTTACGATAGTCCTAGCCAGAAATAGCCTTGTGATAGAATAGCTACTGTCCCTTCTCTTCCTGGGTGCCTATACATAATTAAGTCGTAGACTTGCTAGATTATCTTAGTACGTAGCTCTCTAGAGTCTAGTACCTAGCGCCGGTTTCTAAAGAGGAGCTTCTTTGTCGCTGATACTTCGTATTCAGTAATAGAGACTCGGAGCTTCAGCTTAATTGAGAATAGTCTTCTCCCTTCTTATACAGCTTGTAGCGCTTTCTTATATCCTTCGTCTCCTTCCTTAGCTTCCGCCCAAAGTAGTTCTAGTTCGGAGGGCTAGGGAGTATTATTATTATCTACTATAGGCTGTTCGAGTACGATTAGCGTTTCTGGGTCTTCTAGTATAGGTAGTGTTATTCCCCTTAGTGATAATCGAAGTGT
>UNPT01000797.1:0-10127 GCA_900536445.1 Hymenoscyphus occultus
GATATAGGGGGTAGGGGAGAGGGTAGCGCCTCGGGAGTACATGCCCTCGAAAGGAAATGTACGCTTTAGTATATAGGAGAAGTAATCAGGTCGTTTAGAACAAAAAACCTGATTCGAGAAAAAAGATATGTGTGAGACTGTCTTTATATACCTAATATAGAACTTCGGGTGTAGATCCTTTAACGGGCTTACGATTCTGTTAAGAGTAGTTACCCTGGGAGGAATAGGCTACTTGAATTAGTCTCTTGGTTCTATTAGCAGCCTCGCGTCTCCTCGGATATTACATAGTTTTACAAAGCTTGTAAGAATTGTACTCGGAATAAGCTCTCCTAGCTTAAGTATTAGAGTACTTTAAAGCCTTTGCTAGTACTAGTTTAACGCTAGAAGGATCTTTCTATAGATTTTGTTAGTTTACTTAAAGAGGTGGATAGTACTAATTCTATTATAGTAGTTTATAATACGTTGACTAAGGATCGTTACTTATTTCCCTGTTATAACACTATAACAGCTAAGGATTTAGCTCGGTTGTTTTTATATATATAGAAGCTTCACGGTTTACTAGATTCTATTATTTCTAATCGTGGCTTACTATTTGTGGCTACGTTTTAGAAGGCCGTTTATAAGAAACTTTAAGTTAATGTTTAGCTCTCTACCGCTTATTACCCTAAGACGGACAGATAGACTAAGATAGTTAATAAGGCTCTTGGTTAGTTTCTTCGCTAATACGTTGACTTTGTATAGGATAATTAGGTAGAACTATTACCTATGGCTGAGTTCTCTATACAGAACGTAGTTAATAGTTCTACTAATATATTACTATTCTTCGCTAATTACGGTTATTATCCTCGTATAAGCTTCGGACCACCTATTTCAGTGTCGGCTAGAGCTTCTCGGTTAGCCGAGCTTAGTACTAGAGAAGGATCTAGTTTTGTTTATAAGATAGAGGATATTCTTAGCTATTTACGTACTAATTTGCTTACCGCTAGGGTTAAAATAAAGTAGTTTGCGAATGAAAATCGAGCTCCTACGCTAGCGTACCGAGTAGGTAATATGGTATTGTTAAGTACTAAGAATCTCACTTCTACGCGCCCTATTCCAAAGTTCGACTCTAAGTTTATAGGCCCCTTTCGAGTACTTCAAGTAGTTAATTCGCACTCGTACAAGCTAGAGTTACCCTTTAAGCTAGAAGAAATCTACCTAGTCTTTTATATTAATTTATTACGGCCCGCCGCGGGTATTCTACTTCTAGGACAAGTTTATCCGCTAGCTCTACCTATTACTATTAACGTTAATAGTAACGTTTTGTAGGCTATTAATAAGATTTTAGATTCTCGGAGAGTCTAGGGAGAGTTTTAGTATTTGGTTCGGTAGAGAGGTTACGATCCTGACTCTAATACTTAGGAGCCTTTGTATAACGTTGTTTCTTCTACTACTTTGTCTATTACTAAGTTCGAGTAGCGCTTTCCTCGCAAAATCAAGCCTACTCGTGCTAAACTTACGCAGGCTCTTTAGGATCGAATTCAGCCTTAGGACGCTGATTTCCAATATATCTAGTAGGTGAGGGGGGACCATATGTAAGGGCGTGAATGTGGCTCGGTATAGTGTTTTAGTGCTTCGCTTAGTGAATGTAATACGTGGCCTCTTATTACGTATAAGTAATAGCTAGCTCTAGGACTTCTTAGCTAACTCGCGATCAATCTTAACTATATTCTGGAACTGTCCTTGTACGCTCCTAGTAATACCCTAACTACTATTTTCTTACTATTATTTTTACTACTACTAGTAATAGTTATTTTTAAGTTCTAGTCTTTCTTATTATTCCCTTAAGTAGTTTATACTACTTCTCTAAAATCTATTATTTCCTTTACTACTATTTCCCTTACTATTATTTCTACTACTACTAGTAATAGCTATTTTCAAGTTTTAGCCCTTTTTACTATATTTTTAAGTAGTTTATACTACCTTTTTAAAACCTACTATATCTTTTACTATTATTTCTCTTACTATTATTTCTACTACTACTATTTCTACTACTACTATTTCTCTTACTATTATTTCTACTACTACTATTCCTACTACTATTATTCCTACTACTACTATTTTAACTACTACTACTAGCTACTACTTTTACGTTTTAGCCCTTTTTATTATTCCCTTAAGTTATTTATACTACTCTTTTAAAACCTAGTCTTTTAACTATTACTATTTTAACTATATAGTAATTACTATTTTTAAGTTCTAGCTCTTTTTACTATTCCTATAAGTAGTTTATACTACCTCTTTAAAACCTACTAGTTTAACTAGTAATAGGTAAGCTATTCTAGAGCTATAGCTCTTTTTACTAAGTAAATAGTTTATACTATAAGTATAAAACCTTCTACTTTAACTAGTATAAATTTAGTAACGTTTAATAGTATCTAGTAGTTCGTACTACTTATATAAAACCTATAATCCTAAAGCTATATTTCCTTATTCTAGCCCTACTTACTATTCTACCTAGTAGTTTACACTATATTATTAAAGCTTCTTACTTTTAAGCTTTTTATAAAGAGATTATTCTAGTATTTTAACTTATAATTCTAACCTAGAATCTACCTTATTATACTAGCTATTATAATTACTTTCCTAATACTTCTTTTATAATTTAGTTAATAATCTTATAACCTTATATACTTCTCTTAGAGTAAGATTAGTCCCTCTCTTAGTATTTAATCTAGTATTATAAGAAAGTACTGTTACGGAGTTGGAGGAACTAGGGTCAGATCACGTGTAGCACGTCACGTGCGTCACGTGCGTGCTACGAGGAATCCTGTATATAGGCTCTTGTTCCTCTGGAACTCTCTTCCCTCCTTACTTAGTTGTTCGCTCTTTATAGCAGTGTTCGGTTTGACTTAGTATTTATTACAGCAAGCAGTGGTTCACTCCACATGTTCACATTACAACTAAGTCTACTTCTTCGCCTAGGAAGGCCTGTTATAATATCCCACTTTGTTTATTTGTTTTTGGCTGACGATACTCGACTCGACGGAAACGACTCGAAATCATCCTCAGTAACACCACGTTATATATCACTGAACGTAGTGTGCGTTATATGTCCCTGAACGATGGTATCACCAGCCCCCCCCAACGCTCGCGGAAGACGTACTAACAGAGGTAGAGGTCGAGGCGTAGCCTCCCTTACTCACACGCCTGTACAAACCGCTGGAGCCTCTAATACTGTCTAATAGACAGACGACGATTCTCTTCTTGAAGACTAGTTTCAAGAGCGACAGAGGACCGTCAGTTCTCTTACCCCGGTACCTATTACTCCTACGTAGTACGACCAGATTATGGCAAGACTTAATTCGCTTAGCCAGGAAAACGCTTAACTACGCATAGCTGTCCAGACGCGGAACACGGCCTCTCTAAATGACCCTATTCCTACTACTGAAAAGGGAAAAGCCACTGCCGGACGGCGGTCTAGCGCGCTCCGACAAACCAAGTCACCTTCCCTTTTAGGCTCTACGAGTCGGAAACCAAAGCTAAGCGCCAAGGTTAAGGACGTCCCTTTACTCGATGATAGCATTAGCCCGTCCCTCGTCTAATGGCAGGTCCTACTCAAGAGCAAGCTTGTCGTAAACGTAGACCACTTCGCATCCGAGTCAGAGAAAATGACATATGTGTTCGCTTGTACAACAGGCAAGGCAGCTACCTTACTAGAGACAGCTATGGCTGTAGAAGACGACCCGGAAGACGCTTTCCTGGACTGGGAATCTATGGTCGAGTACCTGGTTTCTAGCCTCCGGAACCCCCACGAACGAGCCGATGCAAGAGAGGCCTACAAAGCGCTTACTATGGAATCGGATGAATCGTTCCTTGACTTTAAACTTAAGTTCTTATAGTACGCTACTAAAGGTAGAATCGCTAGGTCAGAATGGAAAGACGACATATACGATAAGCTAGTACAGCCCCTGTAGGACGAGATGCGTGTCGAAGTCCAGAAAATCAAGGACTTTAATAAGTTCGCTGACCTTACTTCTGGAACTGACGCAAGGCTCAAACGTGACAGAGCTCGGAATCCTATCCTAAAGAGGATGGTGCGTACTACTCCGCCAGCTAGGGTCGCTACTGTCCCTACTGTGCCCCGCTATTCAACTCCCTTGCCGCAAACTAGAGTTAATACGACCTTAGCTTTGCTATCCTACTTAACGACCCCGCCTACAAAGCGGATAGCGGAACGACGCGAGACTATAGTCCCTTAAGCTGAGCTTACATACTATAACTATAGAAAGTCAGGTTATATTCGCCCGGAATGCCCTCATCCTAAGCGAGACGCAAGCCTAAATGAGATTATAGAACAGGAAGACAGCGAGCAGGAAGAAGACGAAGGACTGTCGGGAAATGGAAGCGCCTAAGAGAAGACTCCTTCTTAGGCGAGTTAGTTAATCTAGCTAGACTAGATCTATAGTAGTTGATGGGTAGAAAGCATATAACTGTTTTGTGTAGTTTATTAATGAATAGATACGCATTGTCTTTGTAAGCACTTATTGACTCTGGAGCAAATGGATTCGCTTTTATTGACCAAACCACGGCCGTCGACTGGGCTAAATTCCTAGGAATTAAGGCTTAGCGACTACTACGCCCGATCCCTGTCTTAGGGTACAACGGACAAAGCGGAGCAAGCATCTCCTACATCCTTTGCCTACACCTTACTATCGATGGACGACGACAGTTAAACCTTCTGTTCCTAATCACCCCCTTAGGCTCTTATCAAGTGATCCTTAGACGCAAATGGCTTGAGTACTGTAGAGTCTCAGTCGACTATAGTACTAGACGCTTGACTTGGCCCCCAGAGTACTACTTGACGACCCCCTGGCTACAGAATGAGACAATCATCCCACAGTCGGCTATTGTACCTAAACAGCCGGTACCGTGCTACTAGGCTAATATAGCTAGAAGAGATAAGGCTATACTAAAGGAAGAGAAACGATATAAGGACGGACAAGTTATAGTCTCTACTATCGCTATACCGCCTTCGCTTAAGCCCCTATCGAAACCATAGTCGAATATAGTACTTGACATTTACTTAATCTCTGGGCATGCAATGCACCTGAATTGCAAACGAGCAAGTAACGAGCTCTTCTCTACTAGCCTATACGAGCTTGAGCGTGTTATTGATTAGAAGACTACACCGCTAAAGCCTGTACTCGAAACTGTACTTGTAGTTGTAGAAGAAGATCTGTCCCTACTACCGGCTATATATAAGTAATTTACAGATGTGTTCTCTAAGTCAGTATCCGACCAGCTTCTGCCACACCGGCCTTACGACCACAAAATCGCCCTAGAAGCTGACGAAAAGCAGCTCTCATATAGCCCGCTATACAAAATGAGTGTTCAGGAACTAGAAGCGATAAAGTAGTATCTACTTAAAAACCTAGACAAGGGTTTTATCGAAGCTAGCCAAGCCCCGTTTGCGGCTCTAGTCCTCTTTGTCAAGAAACCGAATGGCAGCCTACGGTTCTGTATCGACTACCGTAAACTTAACGCTTTAAGCCGTAAGGATCGATACCCCCTGCCGCTAATAGACGAGACCTTGGCCCGAATCTCTCGAGCGAAGATCTTTACAAAGCTCGACATCCGTTAAGCATTCTACCGTATACGAATGGACCCTGCTTCTGAAGAATTAACTACCTTTCGTACAAGGTATAGCGCCTACAAATGCAAGGTCCTTCCGTTCGGGCTTACGAATAGCCCTGCTACATACCAGAGGTACATGAATGACGTCCTATTCGACTACCTAGACGACTTCTGTATAGCTTACCTTGACGACATCCTTATCTATTCAGACAACCCCCTTGAATATGAAACGCATGTCCGGCTAGTACTATAGAGACTACGCGACGCAGGTCTACAGGCGGACATTAAGAAATGCGAGTTTAGTGTCACACGGACAAAATATCTTGGTTTTATTGTTTCGACAGACGGCATTTCGGTAGACCCAGAGAAGGTCGCTATTATCTAAAACTAGCAAGCACCCTCTATAGTAAAGGGTATACAGTCTTTCCTAGGCTTCTACAACTTCTACAGACGATTTATTCAGAATTACGGAGTAATCGCAAAGCCACTGACTACCCTTACTCATAATAGCGTACCATTTAACTTCAATAGCGACTATCATCACGCATTCCGGACTCTAAAAGACGCCTTGACTTCAGCTCCCTTACTTCAATACTATAACCTAGAGCTAGAGAGTATACTAGAGACAGACGCCTCGGACGGAGTGATTGCAGGGATCCTGTCCCAGAAGCATAGCGAGCACTGGTTACCGGTAGCCTACTTCTCGAAGACTATGGCCCTAGCAGAATACAACTATGAAATCTATAACAAGGAAATGCTAGCTATTGTCAAGTCCTTAAAGGAATGGAGACCAGAACTTGAGCGTACTGCCTAGCGTATCTAAATATACACTAACCATAAGGCTCTTGAGTACTTTATAACCTCTAAGAACTTAAATGTACGCCAAGCACGCTAGGCAGAAGCTTTAGCTAAGTACCACTTTATTATTAAGTACCGCTCTGCTAAGGAGAATACCCGCGCGGATACTCTAACAAGGCGCTTAGACGAGACAGAGGCTCAGGACTTAGTAAAGAAGGCTGATCGGCTACGACAACTACTCCGGAATAACCAGATAGACCCTCTGATCCTATATCCTGACCCTATAGCCTAAGCACAAATCAGCTCGTTAGACATAGCCCCTATTTTACTTAAGACATCGATCATCGACCGGATCCTAACTGCTAACCGTACCTCTAAATCGCTTACTGCTGTCCGTCAGTAAGCAGAAGCTGATTTAGAAGGTCCTTTTGCCCTAGAAAATAGACTGTTACTATACTACGATCGCCTTGTAGTTCCTGACTTTCAGAACCTACGTACACACTTAATACGCGAAGCTTATAACTAAGTGTCTACGGCTCATCTAGGACGTTAGAAAACCTACAAAATACTAGCTGTACGCTACTACTGGAAAGGCATGTGGAAAGACATCTAGTAATACTACTAGAACTACTACGATTATCGCCGCTCAAATAGCCCACGGGACAAGACACCTGGACTGCTTTAGCCACTCCCTGTGCCAGACCGCCCCTAGCAGCATATTACTATAGACTTCTGTAGCTTCCCAAAGGACAAATTAGGATACGATAACGTATTTATAGTAGTTAATCGACTCTTAAAACAAGCTATTTCTGTCCCTTGTTATAAGATAGTTATAGTAGAAGAGATGGCTAGGCTCTATATCTGTTACGTGTATCGCTACTATAGCGCGGCTGAGTCTATTGTGTTAGACCGCGGAGGACAGTTTATTTTAGTATTCTAGAAAGAATTTAACCGTATACTTAGAACATAGCTTAAACTATCTACTACTTACCACCCGTAGACAGACGGACAGACTAAAATTATGAACTAGTACCTAGAACAGAGACTACGCCCGTTTATCAGCTACTATCAAGACAACTAGGCAGAGTTACTGCCTATGATAGACTATGCCTAGCTTACACTACCATATAACTCGCTTAGCCAAATAAGCCCATTTGAAGTGCTATATGAACATCCTGCTCGCACCTCTTTCGACTAGAACACGCTAACTACCACCGCTTCAGATCAGCTAAGCGTTAATAAAGCCAAAGCAGTCGCTACTTGTATAAAGGATGCCTAAGATACAGCTAAGCGAGAGCTCTCGTCGGCACAGAAGCGAATAGAAGCGTCCGCAAACAAACACCGACGTCTAGTAGACTTTGCAGTAGGGGATTTCGTCTGGCTTGCAAAGCGACAGTTACGTACAGAGAGGCCTAGTCGAAAGCTCGATTTTCTAGGAGCTGGCCTATACAAGATTATCCAGCAAGTAGGCCACGCTTTTAAACTTTAGCTGCCGGATTTAATAAAAGTACACCCTGTCTTCTCCCCGGATAGACTACGCAAGGCTGCCCAGAACCCTCTACCGGGACAAATTAACCCAGAACTACTACCTGTTAATATTACAGGTGATAACGAATGGGAAGTTCAGAACATCCTTGTAAGCAAGGGCCGCAAGCACCTGTACTACCGTGTAAAGTGGCTAAATAGAGACGAGGACTTACAGTGGTATCCTACGTCTGATTGCAAATACGCCCCTCATAAAATAAAAGACTTCCACTTAGCTAACCTAACTCGACCTGGTCCGCCAGCTCTCTTAATAGAATAGTTAAAGGCTTGGGAGGATAGAAGGGACGATTATAATAATTTAGACAGTAATTTAATCATAGATACACGGTCGAGGACGACCTTCTTTAAGAGGGGGGGTACTATTACGGAGTTAGAGGAACTAGGGTCAGATCACGTGTAGCACGTCACGTGCGTCACGTGCGTGCTACGAGGAATCCTGTATATAGGCTCTTGTTCCTCTAGAACTCTCTTCCCTCCTTACTTAGTTGTTCGCTCTTTATAGCAGTGTTCGGTTTAACTTAGTATTCATTACAGCAAGCAGTGGTTCACTCCACACGTTCACAAGTACTAAGTAGACCTTAAGGAAATGTAGTATCTTTTAAGTAGATATATATATTCTTTTAGTATCTCTAATACTACTAGGTTCTTTTTACGTATAAAGACTATATCTTCTATTATATAAAGACGTAAATTATAACGACACGTACGATATGTTGCCCGTGGGCGTCCAAGGTATAGGTTATAGAATCGTAGAACTATCTTATTTGTGACAGACGTGCTTCTGGACAGTCGGAACAAACAACACTCTATTCTTAGGACAAAAGACGAGGAGAGAAGGAGAGCTCGAGAGAGCTGGGAACTAAATACAGGTCGCGCACGCTAGTACTAGCGCGCCTCGCTAAGCGAGCATGTGACATCCAGCCCTCGTGACCATAACCGTCACACCCAGTGCTTTAGTACTACTTATAGATCTTAAAGACGTCCTTACTCTCGATAGCCCTGTCGATAAGGCCTCTAAAGTGTAGGCTTTTAGCCTTCCGGATCTCTTTACGGAGCTTTTTCCGGGTAGAGTCAATTCCTTCCAAGTTATAAAGACGACGGTCTCGCTTAATTTGACTAGCCAGAGCCCGGCACTCCTCTGACCACCAAGGGTGTCCAAAGCCATGGCCTAGACCTCGCTTAGCGCTAGCCTGATAGGCGCTATATAGCGCTCCTGTAAAATAGGAGGCAAGAGAGTCTAAGTCGCTTGAATAAGGCTGGTCTAGGAGCTGAAAGAGCTAGTCAGAATCAAGCTTAGTTTCGAGGGTCGAGTAGAAGGCAAGGTGGCTTATTGAGCTAAACTTAAGTAGTGGGTTTCTAAGAGCAGGGTTACCGATCCAAGGAAGCTGGGTTAGACAAGGGAGGTGGTCTAAGTCGTAATTAAAGGCTAGGTTAACCTTAGTAGAAGCTCCTCTTTGGAAGAGCTCACTAGAGCAGAAGCTTAGGTCTAGGGTATTACCGAGCGAAAACGTTTGGGTTCTATTAGGTTGGAAGAATATTGGATCCTGAAGGTCATGGAGAATTGATTGATTCTAAAAGGTAGCTATCTAAGATGTTTATATAAAGAGTGTAAGCTTTAGGTAGACATGAAGTCTTTTAGGCAGACACGAAGCATTTAGGCAGTAGAACTATAAGTGTACTAAAAGAGAAAGTGGATCAAACGAGAAAGTGGATCAAAAAGAGAAAGTGGAGTAGATCCAGCACAACACACCCCCCCAGGAGACAGCGTATTACTGAAAGCTGTCACCTGATCTAAGTATTAGATGACTAATATCTATAAGGCGTAATTGTTGGATAAAAAGAGCGTGTTTTTGAGGCGATAGCTCTTTTGTAAAGCCGTCAGCTACCATGCTAGTAGTAGGAACCCAATCTATATTAATGCGCTTCTCCTGAACCTCTTGTCTAAGCCAGCTCTGGATAATGTCGATATGCTTGAGTTTGGTGTCCAATTTTGGCGTATCTCTTTGTTGTGAACGTGTGGAGTGAACCACTGCTTGCTGTAATGAATACTGAGTCAAACCGAACACTGCTATAAAGAGCGAACAACTAAGTAAGGAGGGAAGAGAGTTCCAGAGGAACAAGAGCCTATATACAGGATTCCTCGTAGCACGCACGTGACGCACGTGACG
>UNPT01000711.1:0-14654 GCA_900536445.1 Hymenoscyphus occultus
AGTTTTCGGCCGGGGGCGTCTAGGGCAAGGCGGACAAAGAGACGCAGGTCTTCTTTCTTTTAGGGGTCTTTGTTTATAGCCTGGGAGGGTCGAGGGGGGTTGAGCGAGGGGCCGACTCGCTTGCTCTGGGGGGCAGGGTCGGATGAGGCTGGCTTAGCACCTACCAGGGCAGATACAGTCCGTGCATAGGAAGATTTTTTGGGGGGAGCCAGAGAGAGGGAGAGCGACGGGACGTCGTCTCTATCGAGGGTACAGAGTGGGGAGGGGAGTCGGGGTTGTTGTATTAGAGGAGGGGGCCCGCCGGTTGTGTAGGCGAGCTGGAAGTCGAGACAAAGAGAGCCAATCTAGGTACAGAAAGCTCGCAAGGAGGGGAGAATATCCGCTGGAGCGCTGTCGAGAGCTGTACTAAGGTAGGTATCGACTGCCTCTGCAGTCCCTCCAAAGAATAGCTGTCCGACTTTGCTTCTCTCAAGCACTTTAAAGGTGCCGGAGACGAACTGAGCCTGAATATTAGGTAAAGGGGGGTGGGAGAAGGGGGGGCGCCACGGGAGTACATGCCCTCGAAAGGAAATACAAGTTTTAGTCAATGAAAGAAGTAATCAGATCATTTAGAACAAAAAATCTAATTCGAGAAAAAATGGTGTTGTGTCGCCTATCTAACTTGACGAAACTAATGAATCTGACGATCAGAGGATTACTCGTATGCTTGAGGAGGGTTATCCTAACGACCCCTTTTATAAGCGAATATCTACTAAGATGAATCGTGTTAACCGTACTCGACACTCTAAAGAGGTGTCTTTGTCGGAGTGTATGATTCGCAATAATCAATTATACTTCCGAGACCGCTTATACGTTCCTGATACTGATTTACGTGTATGGTTACTTCAAAAGAGCCACGATTCTGTAGAAAGTGGCCACCTAGGACAGAATAAACTTTTCGAACTAATTTCTCGATATTATTAGTGGCCGAAGCTATACAGCAATATCGCTTAGTTTTGTAAGGCTTACGAGAATTGCGCTCGTAATAAGCACTCTTAGCTTCGTTATCAGGGTACCCTGAAACCACTTCTACTTCTACTTCAGCGATAGACCGACTTATCCATGGATTTTATAGGTCCCCTTGCTAGAGTTGATAGATTTAACTAGATAATGGTAGTAACTGACAGGCTTTCTAAAGACTATTATATCATTCCTTACAAAACTACCATAACCGCTGCCGACCTAGCTCACGTCTTCGTTCAAGAGATTTAGAAGCTCTACGGCCTTCCTAGCTCTATTGTTTCTAACCGAGGGACCTTATTTGTCGCTGACTTTTGGAAAGCTGTCTATAGTATACTATAAATTCAGATACAACTTTCGATAGCTTACTATCCTAAATCTGATAGGCAGACTAAAATCATAAATAAGTTAGTAGTAAAATATCTTCGCCTTTATTTAGACTTCGCCCAGAAGAAGTAGGTACAATATCTCCCCCTAGTAGAATTCGCTATACGGAATATTGTAAATAGCTCTACTAGAATGTCCCCCTTTTTTGCGAACCACGGTTACTACCCTCGACTAAGCTTTGTACCACCAAAAGACTTAGACTCTATGTTACCAAAAGAATTAGCTGGTACTCGATTCGTATAGAAAATGTAGGAGATCCTCGATTTATTATAAACTAATCTCCTAGCTGCTCGAGATTCGATGGAGTCTTCCGCTAATAATTCAAGGGACCCAGCCCCTGCTTATCGAGTAAGTAATTTGGTACTATTGAGTATAAAAAATATCTTATCTACTCGTCCTATTCCTAAATTCGATACTAAGTTTATAAGACCTTTCCGAGTCCTTTAGAAGGTTAACTCGTACGCGTACAAGCTAGACTTGCTAGTAGAACTCGAAGTAATCTATCTAGTCTTCTATACTAATTTGTTACGGCCAACTGTAGGTACTCTACTACCTAGGTAGCATAATCCACCAGCTATGCCAGTAGCGCTCGATAATAGTGGTTAGGAATTATGGGCAGTTAACAGAATTATCGATTCTCGGCGTCAAGACAGTCAATTTAAGTATTTAGTCTAGTGGAGAGGTTACGAGGAGAGTACGTGGGAGCCCCTTGCGAATGTCTTTACAGGCTCTACATCTCGTACCCTGTTCTATCGCTCTTTCCCTGATAAGTTACGACCTACGTCTGAGGAATTGCAAGCTGCTCGCGCTGCTTCTGTGTAGAAGGGTTATAGGATAAGGGGGGGCCTTATGTGAAGGTTCGATTTCGAGTTTTATAGTAAATGGATTCGCTTGAGTGAATAGGGGTATTTGGCCGTAGCTATTTAGTTAGTTCCACCGCGAGGAGTTCTCTCCTTCTCTCCTTGCGGACAATCTAATCAATATCCCACCCTGACAATAAACCTAGCCGTGACCTAAGAGGCTACGTACCGTAGGTGAATGGGAATATATAGACGAGTTACCTAACTATTAATAACAGAATCTTTTAGATTTTTAGATATAGATCTATAATAATATTAAGACTTTTAATTAACTTTTACTTCTAAAATTTATTTATATATAATAAATTCTTTTTATATAAAATAGAGTAAGTTATATAAGCTACTTTAAACTTCTATATAAATAATTATATATTATTTAAATATAATTACTTTATTCTTATTTAATATAAATTTAGATCTATAGGACTTTTTAATCTCTAATTCTAATTAAGGTTTTATAAACTTTAGTTTTAACTCTATAAATACTAAAGAGACTCGGCTATTATTACTACTACTTCTACTACTATAGAATCTAAAAATACTAACTTAATATAATAGTAATAGTAGTTTACTATTTACTTTACTAAACTTATCTTTTATAAATAGTTTTAAATTAAGGTTTTTTAATTCTATAAAACTATAAAGTTTACTAATCTCTTATATTAGACGTTAAATAGAACGCGATATTTTAATTATAGCTTTAAAGAGAGGGTTTTTAAATATTAAGTAATACTTTATACCTCTAAACGTATTAGACTTTAGATTATACTTAGGTTAGAAGAATATATTAATATCTCTAACTAGAGGAAAGGACGTAGTTTTAAGAGCGCGTGTAAGATAAGGAAAGTCGTTAATATTCTACGGTTTTATATTTTTTTACCTACTTTTAGATCTTCAAATAATTATAATTATCTTTACTCCTTTATAGAGTTTAGGTAATAAATAATATAAATTAATTAACTAGAAGTTTATAAGTTCGGAAAATATAAATTAGAAAACCTATTTACCTAAGAAAGGCGCGATATTCTTATATAGATTAAGTATACTAAAAGATATACTTAAAGTAAAAGCTAGGAGATACTAATTAGTACTTATTAGCCCTAAGAAAGCGTAATAATAAATATATATAGTATTATAGCTAGATCTTTCTTTTTATATAAAAGTTAATATAATTATTATAAATAAAGTATATTTACTCTAATATTTATTTTAAATTCTACTTTTGTAACGGTTCTGACCATCACGTGCCACTTGTATCACGTGGCGCCGCTTAGCGACCCACACCATGTATGTAGACTCGAGCTCCCTCGAGCTCTCCTCTTCTCTTTAGCTTAGAATCTTCGAATAAGACAGTTCTACGATTCCATAACCTACACCTTGGACGCCCACGGGCAACATATCGTACGTGTCGTTACAACTTTATATTATTTACTATCTAGAACTTAGTATTTATTATAATATTTATCTTAAACCTAATAAATCCTAGGAGCTAAAATTTTAGAACTTTATATAATAAATTAGGAAAGATTCGAAGCTACTTTAGTACTAAAATACTTTTGTTTATTTACTTTACTATTCTCTTAGATATATAGAAGTTTAAGGTTATAAACTTAATTAGTTTATAACCCTAGAATACCCTTAGTTTAATAAAGAACTTAATTAATCTAACCTTTTCTATACTTCTATACTACTTAGAGTAAGTATTTTATATTAAGGTAGTAGTCTAATAGTAGTTAATTATCTTATTTTAATATACTTATTAAATAAATTAGAGATACTTAAAACTATAATATACTTCGATAGTATTAGTGTTTTAGAGTATATAAGAGACTATTTATATTCTCTTTTTCCTTTATATCTTAGAGGTAAGGCTAATACGCTTATTTAAGGATTCTTTATACACTAGTTAAATAAATTAAAGCTTTAGACAATTAAGAACTTCTAATTAAAGAGATACTAAATTATTCTTACTACCAAGGCTTTTAGTATAAGTATTAATATATCTAATTGTTGAGGAATCCTGGAATACGATGTAACTGGAGTTCAGGTGTAGCTAGTCCCGATTAGGAATAGTGGCGCACCAGCCAGGTGCAGGTGTATAAGGCCGAGCTGGAGCCTCGACCTTCTTCCCTTAGTAGTCTAATACACACTGTTCAACCTGCCCCCTTCCTACTACTCTACAGTCTCCCATAAGAGGATCATTATCTCTTAGGGGATATCTGTTCAATAGGTTATGAGCCTGGGTTCGCCCTGGCAAACTAACTAGTTATATGGACTCTTGAACCACGAGGGTTCTTCAAGTTCGCGCAAGGAACTACACATATAGAAGTCGCGCAAAGACTTCGACACACTGCCGCGCAAGGGCAGACGTATCTACGAATCGCGCAAGGATTTAGAAACTGTTGCGCAAGGATAGAAATACTATCGACGAAGCTAAAGACGAGCTTGTAGCTTACTATCGATCCCAAATCTACGAGGCTGAAGAGAGCTACTAGACCACATTTACTAAGACGTAGACGAGCTACGTACGCAACTAACTTTACTAAACTATAAATCAAGTCAGAATCAAACACCTCACCTTTGAACCTAATAACAACAACCCACAACATCGAATACCCTTACACCTAGTCGCCACCGCAAAATGGACGACCAAAAAGATAATACAAGGATTTTAGTCCTTATACGCGATAACTATGAGAATTGGTTCCGACGGATGTTAGTGAAGTTCATAACCAAGGAAGTTAAATATACAATTGAGATAACATAGAAAGAGTATACTTAGATCCTAAACCCGAAAATAACCACGACTCCTATATTATTAAATACATCTACGACAGGCGACGATGCTAAGGTTGATGAAGTCACTAGAGACCTGAAGAACTGGGGAAATGGATCATGGAACATTAACAAGAAGAGTGCCTATAAGAGAGACGAAGCGAAGGCAGTCAACTTCATACTTAACGCCTTGTCTAAAAATGACTAGAATATCTATGATGAACATAGTTCAGCTCAAGGATTATGGAAAGCTTTACAATACAAGTACAAGAAGACAGATAAGTCGATAGCGAACATGTACATGTCAAAGATCACCTTATACAGATATAATAAGTAGACTAGCATTGATGAGTACTGGGCGAAGCTGAAGGAGTATCGCCGAAAAATGTAAGTTGCTGATTCCTCTATGACCTACGATGATCGCCATCTTTACGCTACCCTCACACGAAGCATGCCTAATAGATTTGATACAACAATTAACTCCTTGAAATACTAGAAAGACATGCCCTATGAAGACAAGATTCACGACCTTTACGAGGTCGAAGTTAAGTATAAAGCAAGAGCAAAGGATGAGACATCTAGAAAGGACGAAGTCGAGGAAGTACACGTTGCCAAGGCTAAGTACATCCCTCCATATCGTAGACGACGAAGTATTAATAGCCTATTATTATCCTTATCTTGTAAAGGCTTGACAATTAAATGCCTCCTATGCGGACGAAACTATTAGATTCGCGAATGCCTAAGGTTGCCTTGTGCGAAGAAACTCCTTAGAGAGTATAATAAACGCAAGTATCGCAGAACGTTACCTTAAACTAGTACTTAGCTATCTAGAGTTAAAAAGAAGCTAAGTCGTAGCTCTAAACGTCCTGCCAAAGGATACGCTGCCGTATCTGATGACTCTTTAAGATCTAGTAATAGTAAGGACTTAGATGTCGAGAGTACTATTAGCTGTACATTGTCTACAGAGATCAGTAAGAGCGACCCCTCTACTTGGCTAGTCGATACCGGCGCCTCATCGTATATGTCTAACCAACCTTTGATATTTAGGTCACTGAATTATATAACACAACCTATTAGGATCAAGGTTAGTGGGGGAGAAATGACATATAACTATAAGGGTGATGTAGAACTTGAATACGAGGATGGTTTAATAATACTCTTGTTAAACGTTCTTTATATACTAAACCTTGGAGTTAATTTACTTTTAGTACGGAGGATATATTAAGCGATCCTAGAGATTAAGTTTGTAGGAAATCAAGACAAGATGTACGTTATGGACGGAGATAGAAAATTGATTAGCTTAAGAATGCGTCATAGAGTCTATGTTATCACAGGAGTTGCGAAAGGCTACGAAGAAATTGCACTATATGCTAAGACTGAATGTGAAGAATCTAATTACGAAGCGATCACCCAGACTAATAAGGAGAGATACCTCAAGTATTATAGGAGATTTGCATATCTAGGCCCTAAGAAGATTAGTAAGTTATACCTTGTCACAAGTCTCCGGAAGAGAATTAAGGTACCTTAAAGTATCGACGTATACAGTACATACGTAATAACCAAGATTCGAAACAAGATACCTAAGGAACTTGCGGAATAGGCAAAGGAGATACTTAGTAGAATCTAGTTCGATATAGCAGGACTATGGCCAGTTATAGTAAGAGAGAACAGATAGCTATTGATTATCATCGACATATTCTTACGACGAACATAGGCTATTCTACTTAAGACAAAAGAAGGAGCTAGAGAAGCACTGATTAAATAGAAGACCTACGTCAAGTACTAATTAGATAAGAAGATTAAGAGTACAAGATCGGATAACGCTCCTAAATTGCTCAAGGTTATAAGTAAATAGTAGATTATTGACGGTGTTAATACTCAATCTACTACAATCGTATTATTATATTAGAATAGTCTAGCGGAAAGATTAATCTAGATAGTTAAGGCGGACATACGAGCTCTTCTTAATAACGCGAAGATACTAATAGAGTTCTAGGATAAAGCTACGGAGACAGATATATATATCAGAAACAGAACAGACACTAGCCCTGTCATCGATAGGCGACGAACAAGCCTAATTAAAGCATTTACTAGTATTGTCCTAAGCATTAATTATATACGAAGATGAGGGAGTAAATACTACTATTACGTTAATCGAAAGACGATCCTAGCGGGAGAGAGACGTAATAAGCTAGTTAATCTAGGCCGGGTAGGTGTTTTTGTTAGATATACAGAATAGATAACAAAGTACTTGAGAATCTACTCTCTAGAGAGAGGGATGATAATCACTTTAAGTATAATTAAGGTTAACGAGGATACGGATGGAGGAGAAGTTGAGTTAAAACTACGAAACTATGTAAGTGGTCCTCAAGGAACTGTGAATTCTCCTAAGGATAGGAATCCTCGTAGAAGACCAGTAACTAAACTAATAACTCTAATCTAACCACCTATGTAATCACGACAGCCAATAGTACCCTAAGTAGTGATCCCAGAATTTATACTACTGCCAGATGCCCTAAAGTTCTCTGAAATAGATATGTCAGATCTACAAGACAAAGACGTCAAAGACAAAGAAGTGCCTCGTGCTACAGATAGTAAGTTAGATTTCAACTATTAAGGAAGCAAGAATCGTAAGAAGAGAAGACGTCTAAAGAAGAAATCCCCGTCCCTGGCTACTCGTGATATAGATAGCGATAGAGCTAATGATAAAAGAGATCAAAGCTATGTTCCTAATCCTGTTATCCTAAATCCGGTCTTATTAGCTATAGTTCTATAGAATACGATCCCTTAAATCACTCCTACATATTTTACAAGGGGAGTGAAAAGATAAGCAGAGAAGGAATTAGAAGAGGGTCTAGATATTAAGAAGGTTCGAGCTATAATTGTATAGATAATCTATAGAAAAGATAATATTAATATTAATAAGCTAAAAGTTCTACTTATATATAAAGCTTACTTTCCTACGGAAGTAATCGCCGGAATCAAGATACCACGAACCTATAAGGATATAGTTAGTAATCTAGTCTATAAATATAGGTAGAAAGCCGCCATGGCTAAAGAACTGCTAGTATTATATTAGAATCATATATTTATAGACGTTATACCCCCCAAGGGTGCTAACCGAGTGTTATGTAAATAGGTATATATAATAAAGATACTTAAAGATGGATCTATTGAGCGATTCAAGGCTCGATTGGTTGTAAGAAGGTTTAGCCAAATCTAGGGGGAGGATTTTAGTAAAACGTTCGCACTAACAGTACGAATAGACACACTACGCTTATTTCTGGCAACTGTAGCACGACAGGACTTAGAATGCTACTAGTTTAATATCAAGAATACGTTCACAGAGTCACATCTTAAGGAAAGCATCTACCTTGAACTACCAGAGGGTATTCAATTACCAAAAGGGAAAGTCTAGCAAGCTCTTAGAAGCTTATATAGACTCAAGTAGGCTACGCGAGATTAGAACTGTCTTATACGAAGAGAACTTTTAAAGTAGGGGTTTAAACAGAGTCTCGCTAATCTATGCCTATTTATATATTAAACTAATACGACAAGGTTATTAGTCTATGTTAACGACATTGTTGCTACCGCAAATTCTAAGATAGACATCGACTAGTTTTATTAAAAGCTCGCTGCTCGATTTAATACCAAGCCTCTAGGGGAGATTAGAAAGATTCTTAGTACTAGGGTTACTCGTGACCGAAAAGATTGCTCAATTACCATCGATCAGGAGCAATACTTAACAGGTGTGCTTAAAAGATATAGCATCACAAGTAAGAAAGTAAAAGGGAAGAAGATACCGGCCGCTGATTACGAAAGCCTGCTTCCTATAAAAGACAGTGATAAACGAATTAACGTATCAGAATACCAATAAGCTATAGGAAGTGTAATGTACGCAATAATATTTACACGACCTGACATCGTATACGTACTTAGAAAGTTAAGTTAGTACATGAGCGACCCCGTAGAACACCATGGTCACGCAATGAAATCACTTCTACGATACCTACAATCAACAATCAAGACAAAACTAGTGTACTCATTAGTAGGGGGAGACACTAATATAAAGGCATTCTCAGACGCTGACTGGGCTACGGCAAAAGATGATCGCAAAAGTGTGTCTGAGAGTATTGTTATATTCTATGGTAGACTAATCTCGTAGTCAAGTAAGAAGCAACGGTCTGTGTCGACATCAAGCTACGAGGCTGAATATATTGCATTATTATCGTGCGTAAAACAAGGACAGTGGTTAGCATAAGTATTCCGTGATCTTAGCTTAGATAGCTATATTAGAAAGGAACTATAACTTGTTCAGATGTTTAGTAATAACTAAGGTGCTATTGTATTAACAAAGAATACACACCTTAATGAACGATCGAAGCACATCGACATTTATTACTACTTTATTCGAGACCTTGCTGAGAGGAGACGGTTACGGGTTGACTTTATCCTAACTGATAATATAGTGGCTGATAGTATAACAAAGCCGCTTTAACAAGTGAAGTTTGAAAGATTCAAGGAGCAGATAGGGTTAAAATAGTAGTTTAAGAAAGTGTAAGGTTAATAGTCACTAAGCTATACTCGAGTTACCTCGAGGGGGAGTGTTGAGGAATCCTGGAATACGATGTAACTAGAGTTTAGGTGTAGCTAGTCCCGATTAGGAATAGTAGCGCACCAGCCAGGTGCAGGTGTATAAGGCCGAGCTGGAGCCTCGACCTTCTTCCCTTAGTAGTCTAATACACACTGTTCAACCTGCCCCCTTCCTACTGCTCTACAGTCTCCCATGAGAGGATCATTATCTCTCAGGGGATATCTGTTCAATACTAATATTATTTACGTCTATAATTAGAGGATTCTATATTTACTTTAGTTATTAATTTAATAATTTAGCTAAGGAGCTTATAATCTACGTCTATAAGTAATATATATTCTCTTATTACTAAATTATGTATTATTAGCTAATTCTATATCCGAATCTATACGTATAAAAGTTTTAGTAATATAGTATAAATCTCTTAATTATATTCGCGAGTATATACTAGAACTATTTTTATATTTATATTTAGAATATAAATAACTTATAATCTTATAAGCCCTAAATATTATATTAGTTCTTATTACTTCTTTGTGAAGGTTCGATTTCGAGTTTTATAGTGAATGGATTCGCTTAAGTGAATAGGGGTATTCGGTATTCCGTAGCTATTTAGTTAGTTCTACCGCGAGGAGTTCTCTCCTTCTCTCCTTACGGACAATCTAATTAATATTCTACCCTAATATATTGTCCGCCTTCTATAAGTAAATACGATCGATATAGTCGTCGTATTCTACTATAGTAAACTAATACAGCGCGAACTTTAAGGGCTAGTTAAAGGAACAGAACCTATAACCGCCTAGCGGATTCCTAGTAGAACAATAACTAGCTCGAGAACTATTTACTATTAATAACCTCTACTACTATTATAACGACCTAGATATACTCCTTTAAGTAGCGAATCGTAATCCCTAAGCCTTCTAATAAATATTTAAGGGCGTGATCGAGAGCTTGGAGACTACTAGGTAAGTATAAGCGGAAGCCCTTCGAGATAAAGAAGAAGTAAAGGAAGAGAACACTAAACTCAAAAATCAGTTAATTATACTCTAAAACTAGAATAATAAGTTTCGACGCGATACAACTTAAGCTGTCTAAGCTACTTAAGCCGCTACTGCTACTGCTACTGCTCGATCTGCTCAATTTTCCCCCGCTCCCCCCGTACCTCCAGTAGTAAATAACTAACAAGTACTTGTTATACGTTCGCTAGTAGACCCTGATCCTATGAAGTTCGGCGGTAAGCTCCGTTCCCCCGCTGAGCTTCGTAGCTATCTTATTAGTATAAGAATCAAGCTCTCGTAGAATCGAGACTAGTAGACTACTAAGAATGATCGTATAAACTATGTTTTTAGCTCTTCTTTTAAGCTTAACTACCGACGTACTATAAACTGGTATTAGGATGGCATATATAAGTCGGAATAGATATTCGCAAGGCAAGGAGGGCTCTCTAGGTATAGTTTTGGTCTTAAAAGAGGTTTTCCTACGCTTGTTATACAAATGTAAGAGGGGTAGATATGTATATAGGGCAGGTAGTGGATATATTAGAAGGACAGGACAGGTAGTAGATATTGGTATTATACAGTAGATATACCTACTCGCTAGTTATTTATAAGGATAGTCCTCCCTCATCTCCTTTTCTTCTTCTTATTATTGGTTTTCTACCCTTTTCCCCTCTTGTTTTATTTTGTGGCTGCTTCCTTTCGCGCTACTTAATGCGGCCGAGGGTACTTATACTTCGCTTTCCACTTATATATATAAGCGAATTATAAGTACTTGAAGCTAGCTAGTAATACAAAAGAAAACTAAAAATAAGCCTTATTTAATATAACGTATACCGACTAACGATTGAATATAAATAGCAGGATTTATAGTAAATAAGGATGAAGGCTTAGTAAGCTACTCGTATGGTAGGATATATATCCCACCCTACTACTGCTACATGCCTTTAACACCACCACTACAATATCCACTATATTGTCAGCTATACTTTTGTCCCACCCACATTCCCCTCGCTAGAAGGCTCGCCTAGCGATTTAGGAGGGTTTTAGACCGAGTTATGCCCCCGAAAGGGGTACGTTTTTTGTACTTCTTTGCCTACCTAGCCGAAGTTACCGCCCTGCTCTATAATTTGTGTTTTACCAGATAGAGCCTTTAAATTAGTCTATAATGTAGTCGAAGTCCCAGACGTGCTTGCTTGTCCCACCTATATTCCCCTCGCTAGAAGGCTCGCCTTGCGATTCAGGAGGGTTTTTAGACGCTAGTTTAGTTCGTTTATGCCCCCGCAAGGGGTGCGAGGCCGAGGGTGCTTATACTTCGCTTTCCACTTATATATGTGGGCGAATTATAAGCACTTGAAGCTAGCCAGCAATACAAAAGAAAACCAAAAATAAGCCTCATTTAATGTGACGTGTACCGACTGACGATTGAACATAAATAGTAAGAGTTAACAATTATTCTAAGCTCTTTATATAACTATTCTAATTGTGCGATACTTTTGGACTAATTTTATTTTAAGAGAGGTGTGCATAGAGCAATGACCAGGTTTCTTACTCTTCTTTGGAATACACTGCAAAAGACAGCCAATTTGCTAAGCGCAGAGCTCCTATATTAAACCACTAACGACAACAATAACTTGAATAACAAAAGCATGAAATGTGCGTTGAATGAATGCTAAAAATGAATGTTAGCTTTCTGGAATGTGAAGTGACGTTGGGAAGAAATTAGCTGATCTAACAATTAGCTGAACGCTTGAAAAGGGGGTCGTTTGTCTGCTAACAACACCACAACATACCAACATCTAGACCACAAAGGTAAAGTTCTGAGATCAGTTGCCTCTGTCGAAGTTCAAAATTTTGAAAAGTCAACGCTTGAGAGGGTGACCATGTTAACATCGTTTGAAATCGCAGGGATCAGGAAGTGTTTAGCTTGATATGGACAATTCGTAGAGACCACGGTAAAATGTGCCTGCCAACGTACAAGCAGCACAAATGCTTGTCGTAAAAGACGACAGATATTAGAAATCTGTAAAAAATTACTAACGATTGTTCCTTTTGCTAGAGGTTTATATATAGTGTTATAGTAGGGCGTATTTATATAACTTAGCGTTACTATCGTCCCACGTGTCCCCTGTAAGAGACATAGTTGTTACTCTATATACACCTACCTCTCTTAGAATAAACTTATTCTAAAAACGTTATATAACTAAAATAGTTATATAAAGAGCTTAAATAATTTTTAGCTCTTAATTTTAACTAACCCACGTATCCTGAGACAATTATCTTACTTGTACTATAAGTTTAGTATAATAGAGTTTTATATAGTATATATAGAGTAACGACTAGATATCTGACATAGATCTCGTTCTTGGTACTCGTTCCTCCTCTCTCTAAACGTTTCATAATAATGCCCTCTGGGAACTCGAGGCCAGATGTATACGAAAATATCTGATACCTGCCGCGGGCTGTCCCGGGGTATAAAACTATCCCTAGCGCGTATTTTTCCATATACTAACGGTGGGCGTAAAACCTTAACTCTTACTAAAGATACAGTTCTTTATTTACTTGTTTACGCGTTTACTTATTTATAGGAAGGGGGGTCGGGGAATAGGGGTATAATAGAAGTAGAGACTTATAGGATAGTAAAGTAGGAAAGTACTTACAAGGAGGAATAGAGGGGGAGGGATAGGTAGAAACGGCTAAGTACTTATAGGTAGGGGGGAAGAGGGAGAAGGATAGGTAAAAACGACTAAGTACTTATAGTGGTTTATAGAGGTAAAGGGAGGGAGGAAGGTCCTATAATATAGATAAAGAGCTTACGGAAAGCTCGGGTTACGCTTAAACTCTCTGAAAAGCTAATTATAGGCTATGTCGGTTCCTAAAAGTATAATATTTTCTTCTAAAATACCCTCTATTTTCGCTTAGTAGGGGAGAGTAAAGTATAAAATCCGAAAAGTAGAGAGGCCTACTTTATAGTACTCAAAACTCTACTTTTAACTACCTGATTAGGACTATGTCAGGAATTTCTAATTAGTATATAAGAATATCTAACACCGAGTTCCCAGGGCCGCCACAAATCTAGCATTCTATATTCCCAACAGGCTTCACTATCAAAAGGGACAAGCTATAGCATCATTTTCGCCATTTTACTGTCGCTAATCTAGAAATTGACATGTACAAATCCGATGACGAGGAGATAGAGTACTACGCTCACCTTAGAGAAGCATTAAAAAGAGCAGCAAACTACCTTTCCCTATAAATCCAAGGAAAAGAACCGAGTCTACAGTATCTATCTAACCATTCAGCTGCCATTGAGATGAAAATAGACATCTGTAAACAGTAAAAGAGCTGATCTCGTAAAACGCTACTCTGAAAGAAAATCAGCAGCAATAAAGATACCGCGAAATCGACACCACCGCTTAAGTAGAATTTTTTTTTTTTTATTGTATATTAAGGTCACTATCATATCAATACACTACCCAAAAGGATCCTAGTAGCAGCTGAATGTAAACCATTATTGTAATCATAGTATTGAGAATAATTAGGACAACCACAAACCACGCTATATAAGAGAGTGCAAGGCATAGCTATTAACTTGTCAAGTCTGGTATAATAAATACAAACGAACCCCTTCTACTAGCACACACATATATTCATCCTAAAAAAACACAGCTTGATAACCTATTTAGCGCCGCTATTATTCTATCTCCCTTGCCTACTTTAGACGGGCGACTATAGCCGTATCGAGGTTGCTGTTGGCTATAAGGCATGGAAGCAGGTGTTGGATATCCCCCAGCTTATAAATCCCTATCTCCATCTTCCTTTATACTTAAATTGAAGCAAATAATACGATAACAAGCACCTACCTAAGTCATCAAAAACACTCCACATAAACCCACATACACCCTACCGATCAAAGCCAGTCTACAAACAGCCTAACACTAAACTGACATCTTCTGACTACAACGACTTCCTAGATTAGCTACTCACACACTGCCCATCTCTCTCCCCCCTCCCCGTCCCCCGTCCCCCGTCCCCCGTCCCCCG
>UNPT01000228.1:0-81055 GCA_900536445.1 Hymenoscyphus occultus
AACGAGCTCCTAGGCCTCTAATTGGTTAATCTTATAGGATAATAGTTTTTTGAATAATTAGAACCTTATCTTATGGAATATGTTATCTTATCGAGAGATGTACTCTTATATACCAATTAATACGGTAGCCTTTGTATGCGTGCTGTAAATATCTCGAGTTTTTGAACTCTAATAGAGGTTATTACGGCCTAAGTTACAACTTGCATAGCCTAAAGTCAGCGTTCCCAAAAACAAGGTAAAAGTCCTCGCTTAAGCGTCAGGTGTTGTAGAGCGTGAGTGTAGGTTAAGAATCCACGCTATACCCATTAGCGTGTCCCCACTAGGTATTGAGGCACAATTTTCTGAGTAATATGAGTACACAGAGCCCAATCAATGATAATAGACGAGGGAGTATAGTATAGGCAGATGCTTAGTCTAGGATGGTATGTTTATCAAGCAACCTAGTATCAAGAAGCTACTAGGCGAAGAGATTTTACTACCAGTATTCAGGACAACGGGTATATCTACAAGCAGGTGTATTGTGGATAACTTGTTGTATTCGTTACTGTGTAGTTGTTATAAAAATTGCTTTGCTATAACCCCAGGTGACTTTGAGACTACTTTACAGACACGCTAAAATAATCATCAGTATTTCGCTTAGCGATATTACTATATCTCTATTTTCTTCACGAAGAATCAAAAAATAAAAAATAAAAACCAGCTAATCCTACCCAGAACAACCTAGAGAACAAAATTCAAAATAGAGACAATAGCGACATGTCTCACAATATCTAATCTCCAATTCTTCAAACCTATCATTCGCACGTAACAATACAGAAAGAAAGACCATCATTCATCGCCTTTAATAAAACCCAGGCTTTACAATCCCACGCGCATTCTGAATCTGAATTCTTAAACAAACCTCCAGAGGATAACTAGAACTATTCGTCCCAGAGTCCACGGAGATTATATGTAACTTCGCATCCCCTCACATACTCTTGCGCGCCGCCGCTGTGCAAATAAGCTTAGCTAGCTGTGTATGAATCCACCAAACGCAGCGTAAAAGTACCAGTTACTCATAATCTTACTATACATCCATACTACTCATAAGGCAATACTCTCTCTATCAAAGCAAGGTAGCCCACAAGATACCCCGAAATATGGGAAGATGGAGAATGAGAATACTTAGTAGTATCTACAAACATTATTATATCTATACTCCTCTATAATCTCACTCCACTTTCTAATATCTATATAAAACTCTTACGGACTTATGATAGTATCTCAAGATCCCAACTCTTTATTCCCACTCTCGGTCCTGTGATGGAGTGAAGTGGGAATATAGTCGAAGAGTGGTGATCGAACGTACTTTATTTACATATCCACCCCCCCGTACTTGATATTCAAAAAAGCTCAACCAGTAACCACCAAAGATCACAGCAAGCTCATCTCACCTATCCATCCTCCTCCTCCCTCCCCTAAGAACAAGAAAATCATCACCTACCTTCGTACCACAACCCCCCACATTAATCCATTAACCCACCCAACAACCCCCTCCCCATCCATCTCAAACAACCCCCCAGAAAAAAAAAACGCGATCACAGCACCAAGAACCCCGCCACTCCTCCCTAAAACACAAGATCTAGACGAGACGGTCCACGCACATTTCTCGGTTGAAAATCAAAACATATGCCTACACACAAACGGTAAGCGTGACCGAGGGATACACTACCACGAAGGGGTATTCTTGCGGCGAAGTGGACATGGTAGAACTGTTTGATAGTCTTTACCCAAGTCCAGTCCAGGCCAGGCTTGAAGATTTGAGATGTGGGCTTGTCGATATGGGGGGTTGTTGAGATGTGTTTCGTTGTCTTGGGATTTTATGGATGACGAGGGTATTCATAGTGAAGGGGAGAGGAGGGGAGTGCTGAGCTAGGGAGAAGGTGTTAAACTTAAACCGGAGAATCGGGTCGAGGGGCCATGAAGGGATGAGTGAATTATCGGAGACAACTCTCCGTATGGACTTCGTAAGATTTGGGGTACAAGATGGGTCTTTGAATAGCAATATAAGCGAGTATCAAGGGTAGTTATACCACGAAGAGACTAAGGAAAAGCAAGGAGGGTATTTTTCAAGATCTTGATATTAGGTATATTAGTTGTATGCGTTCAAACATTCGTTCCGCCCCCAACCTCATCATCAATGGACGCGGGCTTCCTTTCTATACACAAACAAGCCCCGTCCATGATGGCTATAATGGAACCACCATCATTCAATGTACAAAGTCTTGTCCCCCCAACTCCGATAGCAGGACCGTTTCCCTAATTGAGACCTTCCCTTTCATGAATCGAATTTTTTCCAGAACCACAGCCTTCAGACAAGATCATTTACTTGTCGAGAGGTTTTCGTGCAATCATCAAGTACATAGGCGTAAAAAGATCCTCCTTGGCACCAGCGACCAAACAATCAGCAGCCTTTGCCAAACTATCCGCAGTCTTCTGTGTTCCGCCTGGAGCAATACCAACCATCTCCAGCGCACCAACGAACTTGTGGACGATTCCACGACCAAGCTTGGTCATTCTGGCAATAGTGAGGAAATCCCAGTATGAACCCATGTACTTAAAGTCACCAGCAATAGGGTAGTACCAAGGAGTAGCATCAGGTCTCTTGGCCAAATCCTCGTGAAGCTCGAGCTCAAAACCGGCAGCCTTGATGGCGGCAATACCCTCGGAAATCTTGACCATGTTGGAGATTCCGTCACCTTCCTCGATACCAAGACGGATTTCGCGGTGGTGCTCGTTGTTGTTGTCGTAGTTGTCGGTCATAAGCCATTCATAGACACCAAAGACACCACCTGGCTTAAGGACGCGGAAGATTTGTGAGTAGACACCCTCGAGACTTGGTGCATGGACGGTGGCTTCAATGGCATAGACAGCGTCGAAACTTTCGGCAGGGAAGGCCATTTGCTGCCAGGTATTAGAATAACTTCAAATTATGCCATTGGGAAAGACTCACCATGAAATCACCCTTGACAAAGGTCAATTGGTTGGAGAGGTGCTCCTTTGCGGCATATCGAGTGGCACGCTCAATTTGATAATCGTTGTTGTTCAATCCAGTGATATGAGCACCTGTGAACTTGGCGATTTCTCTTGCTGGTCCACCAACACCACATCCTACATCGAGAACTCTGTCTCCATCCTTAATTCCAATCTTGGCAGCGAGGTAATGTTCGTGTCTGGCAATGGCTGCGTGGAAACCCTCTCCATGTGCGAAACGGCAGAAGTGGAAAGACTGTCCCCATCCGTTCTCGTAGAGATCAGTACCGAGATTGTAGTAACTACGTTGATAGTAAGTATACACGAATAGCCAAAGGTGAAATAGGGCCGCTTACTGTCTTGTGAGGGTTGCGTATTCGGCCTTTCTTGCCTGTGGTGGGGGAGAATTGTTAGCAGGGAGGTACTTGTATACTTGCGGCACCACAGAGTTACATACCTCTCGATCCGCCAGAGTCTCGTCTTTTGCAGTCTTGTTGTCCCAATGCTTGAAATACTCATCCACCGCAGCTTTCTGGGCGGCCTTGTCCTTCTTCATCATGGCGCTCCATCCTCCGGTGGCGTTGGAAGAGTCCAAGTGCATGGCCTTGTTGAAGGCAGCATCACGGGAGTGGTCCTCGGTCTCGAGCTTGACGCCGTTGGAAGTCATGTTGAATTAAGTAGAGATAGAGGTTGAAGAAGTGCTGCTGCAAAAGAATAAAATGGGGAACGGGAGGAAGAAAGTAGAAGTGGGATGCGGTGAAGAGGAGGGAAAAAGCTCATGGACTTTCATCTCCTTTTGACCTTCGACGGAGGGAACTTTTGACAAGTCCCCTGCACCGAATTTCCTTGGGACAGGGGTCAACGGGGGTCAACAGGGGAAGGTGGAGTGATGTCTTGGCACACCTACAGCACACAACACACCCGTGGACAGCTTTTGCTGCAGATGGATAAATAGAAATTCCGCTCCAGCTCTCGTGTTCGTTTAGGTCACGGGTTCATTGACCGCCTGGAGAGGAAGAGCTTTCCAGTATGATATCTTTCCATTTTCAATTGGTCGGATCTTTAGATCTGAAAGCCACCGACAATCTGCATCTTGGATTTCAATATCCAGCATTAAGGATTGGTTAGCAATTCGTTTTCGTGTTCGCTTGAGTCTAGCACGTGACAAGCTTGGAGAAATATCAACCTAACGGAAAGGCAGACTTGCTGCCTTCTTATATGCCTCAGGCTGCAAGCCTTGCTGAGAAATTCGGCCGCAAGTTACTTCAACGCCCCTCAGCCTGACGCTCAACTTCATATCAACCACGACCAACATACCCCGAATATTTTCACAACTAAACCAAGATACCCGGGCGCATTCTTTCCCATCATCATACAACCAGGAAACAACAATGCCTCCTCAAATAAAACAAGATCTCAACCGCTCGGGTTGGGAAACCACCGACTTCCCCTCCGTCTGTGAAAACTGCCTCCCAGAAAACCCCTTCGTTCAAATGATAAGAGAAGACATGGGATCAGCCTGTAAAGTAAGTCTACACCCCGCTCTATCTTTTTCTTTTACATTCAAACTAACAGCCTTCAGATTTGTACCCGTCCCTTCACAGATTTCCGCTGGAAACCCGACCGTACAGCCCGTAGCAAAAGAACCAACATCTGTCTAACCTGCGCCCGACTTAAGAACTGTTGCCAATCATGCATGCTCGATCTCTCCTTCGGACTTCCCATTGTAGTCCGCGACGCCGCGTTGAAAATGATTGCTCCCGGTCCCCAGAGCGAAGTAAATCGCGAGTTCTACGCGCAGAATCATGAGGCGGAAATTCAGGATGGCAGAGGAGGAACGGAAGCGTATGAGAAGACGGACGAGAAGGCTAGAGAATTGTTAAGAAGACTAGCGAATAGCGAACCGTACTTTAAAAAACAAAGACGGATAGGTCCTGCCGATGGGGAGGGCAATGGAGAGTCGTCGAATTCTACAGCTCTAACAATGGGAGGACCAGGACCGATACGAACACGCGACAGCAGAGGTGGAGGCGCATCTCGAGGAGCAGGAAGAGGAGGACGAGGTGGAGGCAGAGGCGGCCGCTCATTCCCTTCCGCAGCTCAACTTCCCCCAGGACCAGCAGATATTGCGCCCCCCTCCGATCCAACAATCACCTCTCTTTTCATAACCGGCGTCGAAGACGATCTTCCCGAGCACAAAATCCGGGATTTCTTCACACCATACGGCAAATTACGATCATTAGTTTGCTCACACATGTCCCATTGCGCATTCATTAATTACGCCACGAGAGAGGGGGCGGAAGCTGCTGCTGAGGCGTTACAGGGGAGAGCGGTGATCGCGGGGTGTCCGTTGAGGGTTCAGTGGGGACGACCGAGGCCGATCGGGACGATGGATAAGGAGGAGAGGATTGCGACGGGACGAGAGGGACGACATGCTTTTGCGACGCCCAGGGGAGGTGGACAGAGGAGAGGTGGTGCGGGTGGGATACAGGGACAGGTCCAGGAGGCGAGAGAGGATGTTTTGGCTAGTATGAGTGCGGTTGCTGCACCACCTGGAGGAGATGATGTGCAGTATGCTAGTTTGGCGGGGAATTAAAAGGTGCCGTTGCATTACAGGCGCAATGCAGAAGATTCTACACTTGTACGATAGCTAGTATACATCGCATTAATGACTGAGAAAGGAGAAGAAATATGCTGCAACGCTTGTCTATCATGTAAACTGCCACCGGTTATTATGATACATCTCATGCTCTTCTATTGACACATATGAATACATCCCATTGCGGAGTAGACTACCGTTGCGAACAAGGTTTCCCATCAATAACTACCTTCTGCCCATTAGGCATCCTGATGGTATCATTATCTCCTCGTTCAGTTTTCTCATGTATCCTCAACTCTGTATCTTATATCAGCTAACGTTGATCTCAAACACCATCTTATCCTCTCACTATCAATCCTTAACAACTCGCCCGGAACAAGATCTCCCTTGAGCGATAACGATGCTTTTGAAAAGAGAGGCAACAGGGAGTGCAAGTAGATTTCGGGGGAAAAAAGGAAAAGGAGGGCCAGGAGAACTTACTATACTTATCCCCCCCAATATTCTTGCCCTGCACAATATTCTCCGTCAGGATCTTGGCTACCTCCTCTGCGTGCGCGATTGCGGGGCCGACGGCTGGGTCGTTGGGTTGGAGAGAGGCTTTTTGTTCGAATGCTGTGCGGGCTTCGAGGCGGGCGGCTTGGAGGATGGGTAGGTCGCCTGTGTTGGGTTTGGTTTGTTAGTGGATTGTGGTGAGGGGGGGAAAGAGCGGATTGGGGAAGGAGCGAGTGGTGAGGAAGCTGGATGATGAGAAGGGAAGGAGTGGTTTGAAGAGAGAATCAGGTACCTTGGAAAGCTATTCTCGCCGAACGCAGGACGTGACGATATGCTGCTAATGCCATGTTTCTATCTGTATTCTTCTTCGACGAACGCTTCAAGGACTTTCGATCGAGATTCGTAATTCCCCTGACAATTAGGCTATTAGCGAGGACTTTTGTATCACTCTTCCATGAACAGAATCGAGAACAAGATTACTACGTGATGGCAAGTTGTATTCCGACTTCGGAGACGGATATACAACCCTTTAGTCGGGAAGAAACGGTGGCTGCTATGTATAATCAAACCTCACAGACTACCGGGGACCATGTAGCATTAAACATGGATGCAAAGGACTGTAAGTTTGCGGAGTCTTTCAAGCTCACTGGAGTTAGAGACTGATACGTAGGGCGACAGATCCCAAACTGATGCCTACTTCTGAATATTCGACCGAGCAGCAAGACAAAGCTCAAGTCGAGGATCAACTACAATGGGGTCCGACCACTAGCGACGGCATAGAGCTAGCTTATGGGAAACTGGTCGAAGTAAAGGACAAATGTCTCAACAGCCGGACGCCGATGATTGAAATGGCGCGCATAACGGACAAGCAAATACGATTATTGACTTCGAAGTGTGCGAGATTCGAAGATGGTGTGAGGTGTAAAACAGAAGAACTCGAGAAGAGGCAATCTGGACTTTGCAAGATTATGAACATCGCCCAGAAAGTGGATGACGAGGTGTGTACCCGTCGACTCGATGCTTGAAAACACCCTGTCTGCATCATGACAATGATTCGGGTCATGCCTGCACGCTCTCCAACCAGTTGCTTTTTGAATATAGAACAAGTGTTGATGCAAAGTAGTTTTCAGGTATGACAGAACAACAAACTTCCCAGGTGGATAGGTTAAGGGAGAAATTGAAGGATTATGAAGCGTTCGCTTCCTCCAACATGGGTCTTCTCAATCGTGCAATTCAGAAACTGAGTATCGGTTTAGCCCACGGCAGTTCCGTCAGTCAGAGCCTAGCGAACGAGCTCGGAATGCTTCGAGGTGATATTGTCCAAGAAAGGTTGTCGAACAGTATTCTCCAGGAACGACTTCACGCAAGCGAAGAGGAGGCCAAACGCCTCGCATTGAAATTGGGGGCAGCCTAAGAAGATATGGCCAACATGTATATGATAAACAAGCAGCTCGTGAACTCGAAAAATGAACAGAAGAAAACCCTGAAGGTATGTCAAGTCTTCGCCTACTCTTCGATATCTGGCACAAAGCTGACTCTTGTATTTCAGGCCAACATGAGAATTTTTGAAGTGAAGTTAAGAGAGGAAAGAGAGAAAACGAAGAACCAAGAGAAACAAATTGAGACACAAAAAAGGGACTTGAAAGCCAGAGATACAACCATTGAACATCAAGGAGCAAGCTTGGAACAAGCAATTGAAGCTTTGGGCAAAGTTCCACCTGGAGTCCTAACGCCAGATTACAAGCCACTTCAGGTTCAAGTTGAAATTGACCAGCTCAAAAAAGCATTAGATGAAAGCCACAGAAAAATCGAGAAACTCCAGGAATATATCACCAAAATCGAAAAGCAGCAAAGTACAGAATCGGAGAAAGTTCCGGAACGTACCTCTAGGCAGCCGATGAACTTGAAAAAGGCGGAAGAGGTGGCGAGGGAATGGCGAAAGGTGCCACTGGAAACGAGGTTGTGGGAGGCGAGAAAGTCGGTAATAGCGGAGGATACTTTTCTGAATTCTCTGTTGATTGGGAAGGAAGAGGAGTATTAGGTACTGAGATGTATGAGTAAGTAAGAGTAGGCTGGGCCGGGGGGCATATGCATCAAATTTGGAGAGCATTTTTAAATCACGTGATAGCAGGGGTATGGCCAATCCAATGGAAGAGAGGACTAGGCAATGAACATTTTCCGCTGTATGTTCATAGCGATAAAAGAGACGCATAAATTATGATTAAAATCGCCTGTTCTTTGTCTTAAGCTGGCCATTCAACCTATCCTACCCTAGAGAGAATTGAAAATAGTTATTGAGTTGACGGCGAGGACCTCCAAGTAAAGTCTAGTACTTAGTGAAGGTACGGAGTACCGCCACTATTTTGGTTGCACTACCGAATATAACCCGACGCAGCCTTCCGTACTTTTCAAAAATTCCAAAAGCTCTCACCACAATATCAACCACTTCAAAAATGGCCACCCACACTCAAGTCAACCTGCCCCTTCCCCTCCTTCCCGAGGGTTGGGCTGGAGAGAAAGACTTTAAGGCAATCGGAAAATTGTCTGCCGCCACCCAAAGAAGTATTGAACCAGTTGGTCCTCACTTCCTCGCCCACGCTCGCCGTGCCCGCCACAAGCGCACCTTTTCCGAAGATGATCGCATTCAAGCCCAGGAGAATGCTAAGAAGGTCGAAGATGATGATTCCGGAGAGATTAGTGAGCCTGAGGACCCAATGATGTTGTCGCGCGACGCCAAAGACTGGAAGGTATGAGATGCGCTCCCATAAGGTTGAAATTCTGTGGATTGGACTAATGCGCCGTAATAGCAACAAGATCACTACGCCGTTCTTGGTCTCTCGAAATACCGATACAAGGCTACCGAGGAGCAGATCAAGCGTGCGCACCGCAAGAAGGTCCTTCGTCATCACCCTGATAAGAAGGCTGCTGCTGGAAGCACTGAGGATGATAGTTTCTTCAAGTGTATTCAAAAAGCTACTGAGGTTCTTCTTGATCCTGTTAAGCGTCGTCAATTCGATTCCGTTGATGAGGGTGCTGATGTCGAACCACCAACCAAGAAACAAATCAAGGATGGCAAGTTCTACAAGGCTTGGAGTGCGGTCTTCAAGGCTGAGGGACGTTTCTCGCGTGTCCAGCCCGTACCAAAATTCGGTGATGAGAAGAGTACCAAGGAGGATGTCGAGAACTTTTACAACTTCTTCTACAACTTTGATTCATGGCGGTCGTTTGAGTACCAAGATGAGGATGTTCCTGATGACAATGAGAACCGTGACCAGAAGCGTCATATGGAACGAAAGAACAACAATGCGCGTAAGAAGAAGAAGGTCGAGGATACCGCCCGTCTGCGTCAGTTGGTAGATGATGTTCTGGCTGGTGACGAGCGTATCAAGAAGTTCCGTCAAGAAGCCAACGCCTCGAAGAACAAGAAGCGTCTTGACAAGGAAGCCGCTGAGAAGAAGGCCAAGGATGATGCCGAAGCTGCAAAGGTCGCCGCTGCTCAAGCAGCAAAGGAGGCTGAAGAAAAGGCAAAGGCTGATCGTGAGCAAGGCAAGAAGGCTAAGGAGGCTGCAAAGGCTGCCGTCAAGAAGAACAGACGTGTCATGAAGGGTTCCGTTAAGGATGCCAACTACTTCGTTGACGGCGCTGCTCCTGCTGCTGCTATCGATGCCGTTCTTAACGATGTTGAGCTTGTCCAGGGCAAGATCGATGCCGATGAGACGGCGGCTTTGGCATCTAAGTTGAATGGTCTTAAGATTGCCGGTGAGATCAAAAACGTTTGGTCCGAGGAGGTCAAGAGACTTGTTACAGCTGGGAAAATTAAGGAGGCTGATATCAAAACTCTTCTTTAGATAGACGGTGGTGGGGTATTCTAAGCGAGACTGCGTTTTCTAGAAATATAGACTGCGGTCCTTGGGTTAGGAAAGAATTTAGTGATTGTTACCTGCATTCTCTCTCCCCTTCCTAGGGACTCTTTTTATGTCATGAGTGAATTTAACACCTTATACCCCAACCCAAAAAATATAGCCTCCAACGGAGGAAAAAAGTGCCAAAAAGATTGCAAGGGGAACTCGACACCATGTACCTCCGGAGGTATTTCTGGTCAGTCACAATTCAATATCTTGTCATCGACGAAAATCCCTACATGCCAGTGCTAAGTCACACTTTTATGCCCTGTCATCGGCGCGTTTACCATTGTACTGTGCCAATTAACCTGGTTAGGGTCGAATGGCGGGAGCTGGTGTGTTAGTTTGGGTTATGAAGGGGGGACTTTGGGTGTGAGGATTATGGGGGGAGTGGAGTGGTTGGTGGGTGGTTAATAGGTGGTGAGAGTGGATGGGATGGGAAGGAAGGGGAGATTGGGATAGGTGGATGTGTTGTACATTTATTTGTATGTTTATTTTATGTGGATGTGTAGTTTCCCTGGTGTTGTATTTTCAAGATAACTATGTACTTGTAGCCGCTACTACATCCTTAAGCTAACCTATAGTTATTCCCTAAGATACCCTTAAATACTGTGTTCTTGAGTTCTTTACGTTCTCTTCCCTTAACGAGAACTATCCGTTAGCGAGCAAAGCCCCCTCTGGACTTCCATCCATCTATCTACAACTTACGATTCCGACTTTCCCTATCACTGTTCGTAATAAGGAGCGCCACTGAGAGCTTTAGAAAGCCTCCGGGATACGCTTCCCGCTTCAATTCTCACGTTTATTTTACCGTCGTGGCAAATAAGTGGAGGAATGTCAGAAAAGGAAGACTGCAAGCGGAGACTATTGTTAAAAGGCTGAAAAGGGGCTATTCTGGTGGATGTAGGCGGTTGGAGGGCGAGGATGTTAATATATACAAGGAAATCAAGGTATATGAACTATATCAAGAATCTTTAGAAATTAGGATGGTAGGATTATATATTACATGTGCAACCCCCCAAATCACTTCGCTGTATATCACGAGTTTTACTTTCAAAGTGTTTCTTTCTCCTCGATGACGAAGAGCACTGAGAAGGAGGAAATAAAAGCTACTTCTAGACCTAGGCACGATAACGATATCATATTAGATATCGTCTAAAAAACCGATATCGCATATTAATATATTTACGATACGATATTTTTCGTAGGACCCCAGATATCTAAATATTGTATCGAGCTCAGGTCTAGCCACTCCGTTTTTGTTTTTGGGAACTAAATTCCTTTTATTTTTGTGTAGAATTTTGTGCTTATTCAGATAATTGTCCCCTTCAGGGATAACCACCCTCGCTCCATAGTTGACGACCTTACACTTTTCTGCAGCGTTACAATCAGGTCCGTGAAGTTTAATATCAATTCCCTCGTACCATTCATAGCTTTGACGAGGTCTCTGCTACAAAGCGAGGGCGCGACTGTTTAATCATCGCGCGTCCGATCATCCTTCACCACTTATTCCTCACCATGACCATATCACCATCATTACTTCGTGCTTTCCGCCCTCACTTCACGGGTACTCAGTCGATCAAATTCATCACCTCATCTTTTCGTCTTAATCATGGCAATCACTTCAGTCCACGCACTGCTCAATCATCACCTATCATCAGGGGCTTTACCAATACCAACAAAACCAGGATGCTTCCGGAGCCAGAGCGGCAGGAGGACGAAGGAGAAAAGAAGATGCCTCGGATTTATGTGGTGTGTTTTTTCGGGACTGCTTTCCTGTTCGCGTTTTCTGCTCCGCAACAGCGGAAGGTGAACAACATGAAAATCCAGAGAGCGAAGGAAAAGGAGGCAGCGAAGAAAGCAGCGGAGGAGAACATGGAGGGCTGGGAGAATAAACGGTTTTGAGAATACGGGGTTATGGTTACGGGTTTATCTAGTCGCTCTGGTATGATTTGAGATTTTGGGGATTCTTTTGTGTATATGCAATCGCTCTGCACTGTTGGTTGCTGGTTTTTCCTGATGCTTTTTCTGCATGGGACACCGGTTTCTTATTGATTGGTGGTTGTTTAAGCCCCTGGGCCCCCTTGGGGAGGAAAGACGCCACACTATACTTGCGAGGTATTTTGATTCGATATCACTTGCAATCAGTGGTTATATTTCAAGCACGGGATCGCTAAGTTCCTGTTCAATTTCCAATTTTCACGCACATAATTCTAACCTCTGCCCATCAACCCTATCACCATCGCAGCCAGTTTTCACAATGCCATCAATGCTGCGGACCTTCTGCCCTCCAAGCAAAAGCACAAGGTTTGTTCGGAACTCTAGCTCGCCACGAATCTTCTCCGTATCGCATATCAGGAACCTCTCCAACAATCACAAAAGCAAAAGCCAGCAGCACAATGAACCCCCCAAACCAGGTTCGCGAAAAGACAATCAACATTTCTCCCCGCCAATGGAACCACTGTCTAAATACGTATGGCGTATAATCGGGCCCAGTTCTCATACGATGATGCGATACGCGAAGAACAAGTGCGAGCAAAGGATCTCCAGGTTTTGGGGTCTCGCGTTTGATGCACCGATGAACACATTTTCTTTCTTGATGATTTTTGTGGTTCTGTTCTTCTCTATTGAGATGGATATTAGGAATTGGCTTCACGAAAGGAAGGATAGTCATGGGAAGAAGGAACGCCATCGGTTTTATAATGGAGCTGGAAATGAAGTTGGGGAGGGAGAGTTCATGTGGATGGGAAAGCCCAGTAATGGAGAATACGGGGGCAGGAAGCGCTGATCAATTTTATTACAATTGGAATGAGGGAAGGGCTTGTAAGAAGCTATGATCCCGTTCGCTGTGCTTCGGGTTTCCTAGCTTACTACAACCTCTCCTTCGAGAGGCAACAAGAGAACCAGCATACGTACTATCATGTCTTATTCTAGGTCATGTCTCAAGAAGCAGTGAGTCATTTTGACAGGTACGGAATATCTTGGAATAAGGGATGGAGCCACTCAGTTCATTGTTACCACAAAGACTCACACCCACCTCCTTCTACAATTCTGCACACGATCCGCAATTAGTAACCTATCATTACTTCGCTCCGTTTATCGAAGTCCTCTCTTGACCCGTGCGATTACGACAACAAACTACATTCGTCGACATCAAATGAATCTCCCTCGCTTCTCTCAAAATTTTGAACTTCAAATCACCACATCGCTCGTTGCCAATTGCACTTATGCAGACCCTCTCATACATTTCTTGAATCGATTAGAGACCTGATGATATACACGATCGCCAAGAAGTCGCCGGAATTGCTAAGTTTTTAAGCAGGACCTTTAGCTTGGGATAAGGAAGGTCACTTCTTACTATTCATAGAATGATATGTATACAAGAAACTCCACTCAAAATTAGTTTTCGGGTTTTCTCCGAGGTCTAGATTTATCCGATTTTTCCTTCCAGACGATATTTAGTGGATTGCAAATGAAACTAGTCACAACGGATTGACTTAGTTCCTCGCTTAGACTTCTCAGAAGACCCATCGAATATTTGACGACACTTTTCGTAGTCCGCGACTAATCTAGACTCACGATAAGTATAAATGACTCAAACGATCCGAATCTTCATCCTACATCCACAATAAACGAACATACCGCCTGAATTTCAGATTTTCGGAAAAATCGAAAGCTCGCAAAACACATAAATCGCTTCACCATGAGTTCAACAACATTATTCCGTGTTCTCAACCCTCTCCTAAAGACTTCCGTCCAACAAATGCGTACAAAACCTCATACCATCCAACTCCCTCCTTTCAATACAAAACTCTCCCCATTCCTCAGAACCCTCACCAACACCACAAAGTCCCGCACCACACAAAGCACCATCCCGCCACACCCACCCGCAATCCAAGCCCAACACAAATCCCACCACTTCTCCAAACCATGGGGCTTCCCACGCCACGATCCGCGACAGATGGCCTTGCTCGTGTCATTCTTCTCAACGACCATTATCGGCTGGTTTCTGGCCACGGCGTACGTGCCGTACCAAGTGGGATTTGCGATTGCGAGAGATAGGAGGGAGATGAGGAAGAGGGGGGAGGAGATGAGTCTTTGGAGGTACTTTGTGAGGAAGGTGAGGAAGGTGGGGGAGGAGGTGGATGTGGTTATTCGGGATGAGAAGGGGGTTTTGGGGGAGCAGGGACATGGAACGAGTGCGTTGGATTTGTGGCGGGTGATGCTTAATTTTCCGTAGGGGAAGGGGAGATGGTGTGGGGTGTGGTATGGTGAAATTATGTAAAGTCACAATGAAATCGTAGGAGACTTTTGAGTAGAGTCAAGTTTGGTTCAAGGGCCTAGGAAACCGTACTGTAAAACCTCTAACTTCAAGAATTCAAGAATGTTGCAAGGCTTTTGGATAGTATAGTACCATCATATTAAATATGTAAAACTTTTTACCCAAAAATGAACGAAATCGGTGCTCAAAAACGATCTATAGATTCCAACTTTTAAAACCAAATGCCGATTTCTCTCCAAATTTAAAACCCCACGGTCATCAACTACGATCCATCTCCCTTCATCTCAGTGTTCCGTATTGATCTCTCGCCTATTCAAATCTTTGGGACCGGCTGTATGAACTGTCAAAATCTCGAACTCTCTTCCCCTGCTTGCCCCAGCTGTGGCCCTCTCTCATATTATATTCCTACATCACTTCCCAAACATTCAAAACAACCCTAGTAGAAGAAGAAAATTCAACATACCTTCTAAATCAAACCCTGAACATTTCTTCATCCACTGCTAATTTAATATAAAATACGCCATCTTTCTATTTTCTAATCCTGCTCAACGCTCGGCAGATGGAACCATATTCCATAGAATTCCAGGTAGAATATTCTATATAGAATACTTCTAGAGCACCTACAAAATAGAATGGAATACTTCTACCGATTAGCCTCTAGAATTCTAGAGTATTTTTGGACTAATCAAAACCTAGGATTTAGTAGTACTTTTAAGTAAATAATAGTACATTTATTATAAACATATTTAAGGAAATAGCTAGATTAGGTAGAAGAGCTAGTACCGTAATTGACTATAGATAATATAGAGATTTTATATATTACGAGAGGGGGAGCTTTTACGTAAGATATTTGAATAGGGTATAACTAGGGCAGTCCAAAGCTTCCTATTAGTTAGCCGGATCAGGGCTATATTCTTCCGGGTCATATAATAAGTTCTATCTGGAAATTCCATATATTCCATGGATTAAGGGGGTCTAGAATAGAATAATTCTAGCGATTCTTTAAATAGAATAGAATTATTCTAGAGGGGGGGTCTAGAATAGAAAGGAATTCCAGTTGCCGAGCGTTGATCCTGCTCTTTGGAATTGAGATCCTAACTTACATCGATATTCCATGTAAACAAAAAATACTTTTAAACTACGTTTAAAAGCTTCTACATCATCTCGAGATCCCCATTTCCAAGTCACCGGAATACTAAACATGTTGCGATAAAAGAGCAAGCACCAGTTTTCCTCAGACCCCTAACCAGATCTCTATTCCATCCCATCGTTTTTCCATGCGCGAAACTAAATACCACTCTAAAGTAAAACCTCTCACCTAGAAACGTCTTACTGTTCACTTGCCCCCATCATTCTAGCTCACTGTATTGTTTGAGGATATCGATTTTAGCAGCTTAAAATACTGTAAGGTTCAGATCTGATAGGTCTTTGCTTCTTCTGATGTAGTATATTTGGTGTACTATTAAGTTTGAGGAAATATGTGACATAGTAAGAGTTATGCGATGATTGTGACTTTGAAGATGTATCAAGAGGCATCTTGGGGAGATGTGATGACAATTGAGCGGTATATCTATGCAGGTGGATTATGTTAGACAGCCGCTGACTCCTGAGCAAGAAATAGAAAGAACAAGAAAGTGAATAATTCTCCATGCAGATTTCAAGTGCAGTAACAAGGTAGCAACAAGAATAATATCTTTGAGGGTCTACAAAATACCCAAAGTAGTAATTCCAACCATAATTCAGGAACGACCAAATACACCTGCGGTACTGGCTATTAGTTTCACCTCCACACATACACAAACACATACACCAGAAGCTAAGTGAACAGAAAACAAATTTATATAAGATATACCATATCTCAAAAACCACAATATCCATCAAATCATAGGTACCTACAGTCCATAGACCCCGTCCCAATCACATCATCCATCTCCCAACAAAAATCCCAAACTCCACCCCAAAAAACCCATAATCTTCATCCCAACCAATCCTCACATCACATCAACCCAATCGTAACATCACCCTACACCATAATAATTAGCACTCTCTCTCCCTTCCCCCTTCCCCTCCCCTTTCCCACCTTCTCTATTTCCCCAAAACAAAACTCACCTTAACCCTAGCATAAAGATCCACCTCCACCTCCAAATCAAGTTCAATCTTAATCTTGACACTAGAATCCTGATCCGGTCTATACGGACGGTCTTTAATCCGTGACTCCCGGATCGGTCCTTCCCGGTAGCCTTCTGCGCGTTGGGCGGTCATTTGTTGGTTTTGTTGAGGTTGTTGTTCCTGGGGAAGAGGTTGTTGGGTGGTTTGTTGGTTGGTGGTTGTGGTGGGGGAGGACATTTTTGAGAGGAGGGGAGGGGTTTGGAGGCTGTGATGGGAGTTGGTGAGTTGGTTGGAGAGAGGAGGGGATGGGATGGGGTTGGTGACTTACTATGTAGCTATAGCTAGGTTTTTGGAGAGATGGGTGTTCTGGTGAGGTCTTACTGATTCTTCTTTTTAAAATTTTCGTAGCACGATGAAGAAGAGCGGCGAAGCAAGACAAAGTAAAGTAAATAGTTTAATTTTATTTTGTCTTGTTAGATGTAGGTAGGTAGAGTAGGTTGGTTGGTATGATGACATTCATCGCCGCAGGCGCAGGTTATGGTTCTTGTTTTCAAGGGCTTGCTGCATCCTACGTCATCTCACATTGTGCAACGACAGGGGTAGTGATCTAGAATCGAAAACAACCCCTCTAATTATCCATATCCAAATCCCATTTTCATACGGAAAAAGGCAGCGAAAATTGTGTCCGTGGTTTTGTCGCGAGTGTTTTTGTAATACGGTCTATTCATTCCTTCGCGCGCCTTCGGCTATCCCTAGGTCGAAGTTTGCTGTGTTATCTCCTAACACCGAAGGCTCGAGCGGATAGTGCCCCCCTTTTTTCTGTACCGAATCTCGGTAATGGAATTACGTGGGAAAGGGCGGGTAGAAGGAATTCTCTGACTACCATATATAAAATGCGGAGAATTAATACAGTTTGGTAGGATTATATAACGTTATCGAATTATTCGCAGAGAAGCTTTCATAAATATTTAACTAAATAAGTAAGTTACATACCTTTTATGTCGTACTAATAAAGCAAACACTATATTCCCTCCCCCTCTCCCCTTCCCTCTTATATTCCCTTCCCTCTTATATTCCCTTCCCTCTTATATTCCCTTCCCTCTTATATTCCCTTCCCTCTTATATTTCCTCCCCTTGTCACCCCTTCCAGACGCCAAACAGCCAGGCCAAACACGCACCCACAGTGTCGAAAAAGGGTATCCACCTTCTCGACATTCTCCCCGCAAAGCAAAGTCATTTAGCTAATCAAGCAGCCTTTCCAAGCATTTCAGTCTCCATTTAACCCAGTCATCGCATCCACGTTCTAAGCTGGCACTTTGGCGTCTGGAAGGGATAGTATAAGCTCAAGCGCTCTCGAGTACGAGTATATTCTATAGGAAACGCTAGTTCTATTCCGGGCCCTTATAGCTATAGTAGCTAGATAGCTTGTGTATTAGAACCGCTTTGCTCGCTCCTTAGCTAGCTTCTCGCTTTGTTACTTACTTTTATTCTTATATTATACCTTTATCTTTGAATACCCCTTCCCTCCTCCCTTGAAAACCTACTACATAAAGCCTTAACCCCCCCCCCCAACCTCTTTCCCCTTCTATATTCTACCCTTCCTTCCCTTCCTTCCCTTACCCAAACCCCCCTTCCCCTATCATCTCCCTAAAACCTTCCTTTAACCTTCCCCCTCCACTTCTACCTACTCCGTATCCTCTATCCTCAAATATCTACATACATCATATCTTTTAATAAAAATATACAAATAAATAAGTATTCCCTAGTGAACCCCCACCCACCTCTCAATCGTGATTACAATCCCATTCAGGGAAGGGAGGAAGGGAAGGGAATCGAAACACTTCACAATTACAACTACAATAACAAACATAATAACCAATCCCTCCTTTCCTCCCATCCACCCACTTCCTCCCATTCACCATTTCATCCCGTCCATCATTTCCTTCCATTCATTAAAGAAACCCCCCCCCCCCCAAAAACAACTAGAAACCCAAAAAGAAGAAAATGAAGCTTATTCCCAAAGTCTAGTTCTCAATTATTGGAAAAAGCGAGATTTCCTATAGGCATAGTCAAAAACACAGATTACGTAAGCCAACATCAGAAATATACAAATCACAAGCGGTAAGCAATAACGTATTAGTCACAAAGCACAGATATGAAAGCGCAACTACCAAGGTATGCCTTATCAGAACCGACCGAATAGCAAAGTATGAATTGCTGTGAACGTGTCTGACCGCTTCTACCACCATATTTAGCGACATGAGGGAAGCGGAGTAGAGACATCGCCTGATCTAGGCTTATTTTGATCTTTGTTGATCTAGATTGAATTTACAAAACTCTTGTGTTACAAAAAACCGGAAATACCAATTAATCACTGGTTACACACTAGCAAATGTCAGTGAAACGCTGTCGAGCTTGTCTATAGTAAGCAAGAAATTGTTGCCAGTTCCCTCCTTTCATGTCTCATCTTTTTAGGTTCCTAAGGAGACCTTGCTGAACAGGATATTGGGTTTTCTGACCTCAGATGAAATCTCAGAAGTTCAAGTGAAGTACTCTTTACTTGAAAATATGTCTTCCGTTGTATGCAATTGAGAAAGTCTCCGGAATCTTTTCCCAAGTCTGAATACACAAACGTATGTTTGTGTTTCATCTAAGCTCCGGGACGCGAGTAATCTAACCCCTCTACCCGTCTCCAAGTTTCCCTCACAACTCTCTCCTGTGCTTGCCGGCCCGTCTCTCCCTGGGAATCACCCGCAGGTCGGATCGCCAAATAAAGCCGACTTCCCAACTTCACATTGGGTATCGGATCAGTGTCCCAATTTGCAGGCGGGTTTGCTGTCGTGATCAAGCCACCGGCTTCACGCAGAATACAGATACCAGCTGCGACATCCCATTCCCAACATCCTCCTTCCCACCAAATATCGAATGCTCCTGAAGCTACATAAGCTAGGTCGAGCGTTGCACTAGGTACCCATTAGCACCCGTTTTTGGAAGAAACTGAGACGGAATTTTGAACGGACCTTCCTAAACATCTCACTCCGTGTACCATACCACCTTTTCCGCCTCTTCCTCCTATTTCCGCGGCCATGTTGACAAAGGAGTTGACCTTTTTCCACATATTACCCCCTTCTGTATCACGACGGTCCTTTCCCCATTCACAGCTGAAAATGCACCCTTTCGGTGCTTTTGCCGGAAGTGGAGCTTTAGGACTATTGATGAAAGGAAGTGCTTGACGGGGTTTCATTGGGTGATTATCATTTTGCCTAGTATTCGTTTAGAACAAACCCAATAGGAACAGAAAGAGATCACTTACCAAGCGCCACTACCAGTTAAAGCACTATACGTCGTGTCGATGATTGGTTGATATATAGCCCCCACAACAGGGTTGCCATTGAGTATAAATGCGATACTCACACAGAACATGGGGAATAGATGGGTGTAGTTCACCGTTCCATCGAGGGGATCAACACACCATGTCGGTTCATCGGTGATCAGGTATTCCTTGCTTGAACCGGCGGAGTACGTTTCTTCTCCGATAAACCTAGAATTCGACATTTGATTAGCCAGAGAAATCACTTTTCGAACTCGTATTTGAGATCACGTGAACTTTTATATAAAAACGCAACCTAAGCACTTGACAAAACGACTTACTTATGACTCGGATATCTCTTGACTATCTCATCCTTCACAAAAGCCTCGACATCTAAACCCAACTCCCTTATTAGCCCCCACACCCGAAAGCCAAATTCAGTTAGAATAGCCAGAAAAATCACCAACCCAAATCAGTCTGTGTAACAATATCAACCGCATTCATCTTCTCCACCTGCTCATCCGCTTCCCTTCCCCCTTGCTCGCCAGTCCTCTTTTCTATCCCATCCAATAAAATCTTCCCTGCCCTCCGACTCAACCCGAGCGCAAAGGTGTAGATCTCCTTCAACTCATCGTCGGTGAGCGAGTGTGTCATGTTGTGAAATCGGACAATAAATTAGTGAGCAGCGAGTGATACGGGACTCAATTTAATTGGAAAATAAATAGGCTGGTCAGAGCGAATTGGTGCAAAGGAGTCACTGTCGTTGATTAGTGGGGGTCAAAATCGCCGATGGAAGGCGTCGGTAGGCGGACGGAATTGAGTACACGCTCCGTACAGCCCGGGTAATATCTCTCCCCCAGGTAGGTCTGCCGAGATGTTACTGTGGATTGCCAAGTACTCGTAGACATAATTGATTACTTTATACTGCACTTATCATAAAATCATAGAGTAGACAAAAATCGTAAGATTTGTTCTTGGAGAATAAACGATATTTTAGTCAAACATCGTGTAGGAGACAACTTGGTTAATTCTTGCATATAATTATATTCTTTACATCCCTCGGAATAATAAGATAGTAAGAACTAACTTCTGGCCAACTTGCAATCAATATATATATATACATATGATCCTAGCTCTGTTTAGGTAAATATATTACTATTGGTTTTTGAAAGAAAAAGAAGAAAATAATAATAGTAATACGACATCTTTTCGACAGGATAAGAACCTCTCGCTTCCGTCGAGTCGTACCTCAGACTCACAAACCACTCATCCCCGCCTCCAAAACACCAAGCTAGGCAAAGCTCCCCTGCCTCTCTCAAAAACTGGATGGCCAGAAAGAAGAAGCCAGCGGCCAATATTATCACAGACCAATAGAGTGAAAGAAACCGGATTCACCCTAAATCCCGCCGAGTAAGGTATTGTAAACAAAGATTGGCCAACGAGTCTAATAAAAAAACTTTCAACCCAAACTCCATCTTTTCGCAAACTATGCCTCGATCTAGAACTTCTCTCTATGCACATCTAAGCTCACACAAATTACGCAACACCCCTCTAATGCAGAATACGAGGTCGGAGGTCGTTGTAACATACATATCGCCAAGCCTGAGCGAACACAAGCCATTGGACAGGAATTCTATTCCGTAGGTAGGCGGACGCTGCAATATTGTTAAGGAATAAGTGCCAACAAATCAATTAGCAACACAGACTGAACAGAAGAGGGTAAATCTCTCCAGTGCATGCATGCTATTAAGTCAAGTCAGAAACATTCGCCACGAGATATTGAGTGCCTCAAAAATGATTAGACGGAGTGATTAAAACTGATACTAGATATCAGATGGGTAAGGTATATATGCTACTGACAGTTGCAAAAAAACAATAAACACACTTGCTTCCACCAAACCAGATGAGACAGATGACCTTTGTCAAAAAGTCACTCGCCATTTAGTTTGACCTTTGAAATAGCACAAATTAAATTCGTCATGGGAATCTATAACAAACTCTCCAGATAAGAAATTTCTCAAACAAAATAATATTTCGCTTCGCATGAGTTCACGCTCTCTTCTCCCTGGACTAAGAGTCGATGGGCAATGCAAGTTCCTAGGGTCCTAATATTGGTAGTGCTGCCCACCGAGGTTGGAATCGAACCCTTCCTGGGTCTGCCCCCGCCTCGTCGTGTCATCAAGTCTTTCTGTAGTCGTACCGCCTATATCTCCGTATTGCTGAAATCCATTCGACCCTGCATGCCAAAGTTTTGTGGATCTGGCGCAAACCCCGCTGCAGGCGAAACGTTGGGGAATGAACTACCATATGCCGTCACTGTCGGATCCGCAGTCATACTTTGATTTGAAGGGTTGGTGGGATCTGGATTCCAGGTTTCGAACATTTGCACCCACGAAGGATCATCATAATGACCGTGTATACCACTGATGTTTTGAAACAAATTGAATGCTTGGGTATGGTCTAGTGGATTACCCATAGCTTGCGAAGGATATGGTTGTTGGGTATGGTCTAGTGGATTACCCATAGCTTGCGAAGGATATGGTTGTTGGGTATGGTCTAGTGGATTACCCATAGCTTGCGAAGGATATGGTTGTTGAAGTCCACGTCCCCGGTCGAAATGCATGTAGGGCTGGGATTTAGATGCCCAGGCTGTTGTTGTTTGGTTTGGACCCGGTGCTCGTCCTTGTGTATTCTGATATTGTTGAAGATTAGCTTGGGAGAGTGGATTTGGATTGGCCTGTTCTGCATCATGTTGGGACGTCGGGAGAACCAAGGCTGAGTGGATATTTAGGCGAGGCTGCAGACGATATCCAGGCGGTATGGGAGCTTCCGTCGGCATATCGAAGACCGTCTGGTTGATCATAGGAGCACCAATTCTGATCAACTTATCGTAAATATGCCATGCCTTTCTTGCTGAAATTGAGAACCTGGACATTTCTGAGAGCCAATTGACTCCAATCTTGGCATCTTTGAGAATATCTTCAGCTTCTTCAGGCATATGCTGAGATCGAAACGCTATTTCCAGGATTAAAATCGCTAGTGCCTGGCAAATATAATGTATCGTATTCCACCACGGTGGGACAGAGTAGACTCCGACGCCGTCCGCGGACCAATTGACAAGAGCAATAATTTTACGAGCGGAGTGAATACAGGTTTGCACGGCTTCTTGAGTAAAGGACCTATCATCGTGGGTGTGTTTTAAACGCAGGTCGAATCGACAAAGATAGGGTCTGAACAATATCATAAGACAACTACAATGAATCATAGCCAGACCGGTTCTCTGTAACGTGTATTCATCTTCGATATCCAGCGGTAGAGACATATTCAAATTGAAGTCGAAGACATCGGGTAATGAGGATTCCCAATCGCTAAGTCGGAGGTGGATTTTCTTGATTGTGTTCTGAACCTCGGTCCATTTAACCTTGGTAGTAGCAGCGCAATAGAGTTCGGTGACGGTTTCATGAGAAATTATCGATAGGTGAGTGCGGTATATAAAGTAGGAAGAATTCGTGAGGGGAAGAGCAACAACGGGAAACGTAGCCGTTGACTGTCTCTGGGAACCTGTTGTCGTACGGCCTTCAAATAATTTTGATTAGCACTAAAATTGCTATATTTATAGGAGAGCACACCTTTTGAGCTGCGTGAGCCACGGCGACTTGATTGGCCTGACATGACTATATCTTCCCGCCTTTCATAGAGGTTTCCCAGGCCCATTTCACCATCCTTAATATTAAGTGGTAGTGGCGTGCTAATATCGGTATCCGATATGCAGCTTGGACGTCCAGTCAGCTCATTTAGTAAACACTCTAGAGAGTACAGAGACCACCAGAGCCTAATTCGGTATTCCTTTTCCATATCTGGTAAGTCATCGGTATCATTTCGAACGTGAAGCCCTAAAATCAGGGCCTGCCGAATCACTAACCCGCCTATTGTCCAAGCTCTTTATTTAAAGTTAATATAAGATAGTTACTATAGAATTGCTTACATACCTATTGAGATTACACGTAGCAGTATAATATAAACACAGCAGTCCTAATCCACAGACAGTTGATATCCTCGCATCTTTATAAAGTAGGTTGTCGTTCATACAAAGCAACTTCGCACGCTGAAGATATATTTGGTGACTGTTGTAGTGCCTATGTTCCTTACTTTGTTTGAGATCTGCGTGGTACGAGCTTATAGCGAAAACAAGGTTTAATGTACCCAGCCAAATATGCCCTTCCTCTGTGCTTGTTGATTCATATCTAAAGTTGCGATATTCACCAAGGAAAGTCGACTTGTTCAGAATAGGTAGTGAATTGTGCACATCTTTGAAGTATGATTGGACTAGTCCTTCCGCTAACAGTGGTTCTGGCCATTCATATGAGAATTCAAATAAGGTCAAGGGGTTGAACTCAAGCTGCTCAATATCCTGATCTTCGGTATGGTACGAGGAAATATTAATGTCCAATTCCTGAAGAGCAATTGAGGATTCTTGGCTGCCGCTGTGAAGCACTTCCTCAGCTGTGCGTTTAGCCCACGACACTGAAGATGATTTCCCAATATGTCCAGTCGGGCGTGTATTGTCGCGGTCAGTGTCAACGTGCACCGCATCAAGAGATCCTGTGGATCCTTTTTCGTCAGTTTCTTGCTCATCCGGCACCTGTTCTACTGGCTCGGAGGTCCCTAAAGGTGATTGATAGCCTTCTAGATCGGTTGCATGCGAGGAGGGAGTCTTGCTCACTGATTAGTAGAGAGCGTTTAAACAACAATGCAGAATTGAACATACCATGGCAATGACTCTATCAATTGCAGCCCGCATGTCTTCCTTGGTCATTTGCGGTTCTTTGGACTCAAGTTGTATCTGTTGTAGCGCGTCGGATACCTCTGTGGTGTACCTGGTCAAGGCGCCGGCTTGTTGACTCAATCTTGACAGCGTCCTATTCAGTATAAGCTTGTAGTTCCCAAAAGGAGGTACAATATACTCACTTCTTCTCAGCTTCCCGCTTGCCATCCCCATAAGTACATGTCACGCCGGCATTTTTACATCTTTGGCAGGGCTTCTCCCCAGTACACCCAGCCTTGGTTCTCCGGCAATAGTTACAAGCGTGAGCTGTTCGACCCTTCTTGAGAGTAGATGAAGATGCCTCAGAATATTGTGGTGTCCTCAGGGCAGGAATGGCCACCTTTCCAGGGGGTGCTGAACCTGTTGTTCTCATAGGCGAGGGGTCTAGCCGTCCAGAGCTTGTTTGTGTTGAAATTGGTAACGAAGGTTGCGGTCTGGGTTGTTGAGGCTTACTGAAACGGGAGCTTAAAGTTGCTGAACTACTCGAAGCTGGCGGAGGAATATTCATGGTGAGGGAATGGGGACCCCCTTTCTCGCGGCCAGTATCACCTTCGGCCCCGTCCCCTTCCCGTGGCCGCTTAGCACGACTATCCGATTTCCCTGGTTTCGGCATCTAATCGTCGGAGGAGAATGTGCAGGTAGTATTGCAATTGCCAATATTGGGTCAAAAATGTGCAAGCTCGTAAGCTGGTTGGTGGCGGATGCAGCCACCGATAGAAAGTTGGATCAAAAGTGAGTAAGTTGGAGATAGAGCTGACCGCTGCCGGTTGAGAATAGTAGCGAACAGGTCCAAGTCGAACACATAGGACTGGGAGGACCCCTTGACGGACCGCAGATGAAATGATAGGCCTTACACATTCTGGCTATCAAACCCGAGGGAAATTATGTAGTGCGAGTATGGCAAAATAACAGGTGGCGTTACCATGTCTTTGTTGTTGAGAAAGGCTGGCAGGCGAACGGACACGCGGTTTCAACTCATAAATAAGATTGATCTTCTGAGTTGTGTGCTATTCTATCTACTTGCATTCTGTAGCCCTGCCTGGCTCCATTATGAGGTCGACGGCGTTCTGATTGCTTCTACCAGATTTGTATTTCGATATTTCATTCGCCGGAGTTGACTTCCGGGACAGAATCTTAAGATATGCCAGGGGACTGGGTATGAGAATTGAATCACCAAAACGCTAGAAAAAATGAGGGAAGGAAGCGCGGATGCTAGATTCTAACGCGCGGATATTACGACCACAAGAAATAGAGCCCGTGAGGTACAAGGAGCCTCATGTCCATGAGTACGTGTTACTTTAGGGTCATGATAGTGGTTGATTTTTACCGACCACGCACCACCACCCATGCTACACGCAGATGGCACTTGCAGCAGAATGAGAGGTCATGGGCGGGAAGCACGAAGGGCTCTTGAAGGGGTGGAGGGGCAAGGACAATGATTGGTAGGGCGAGGAAAATCAAAGGATTCGCCCAATGTTTGGCTGGCTAGCGAACCCTCTTCTGCTCCTTTCCCTAACCAGCAAGCCTAGGCTCGTTTGGATTGGATTATTACTCCATAGACTCCTCTGTAGCGAATCCGACCAATTGATCGCAGCGACGCTGAACCTGAATTCCCAATCCTAGCCTCTACATGCCTCTGCCGTTGTTCAACATCAACCGACCCCGATGCGGTCATGGTGATACCATGATCATATTATTCTGGGATTTGGAATGCCTTCTAGTCGGTGGTGCCTAGGCATGTGGCTGAGATTTCTTGTGTAACGCGAGAGGAAACTAAGGGGGGAAAGGAAGGGAGAGTTTCAAGGTCTTGTCATCAAGGAACGAAGAGCCATCGGAAAGGGCCGCGAGACGATCAAAGTGGCTGTGGGCGATGCCTGTCGTAGCTGTAGTTTAGTTTATTCGCCGCGCAGCGCAGCAGTACAGTAACATCAAGAGATTTTCAGATCTGAGATATCTGATAATTCGGAAGAGACGCCGTAGGACCGTCTGGCTCGAGATCAGCCGACCAACCAACGCGAGCAGGGCCTGGCAAGTTCTATAAGCAACCAGCACCCCCAACACCCCGACGCGTCTCATCCCTTCTGATGATCATCTCGTCTTGCTGCCATCTAACCCACTGTGCCGCATCACATCGCCCACCAGCACTTTGATCGGTCGTTGATGTCGTCCTGCCACGGAAGACTGTGCTGCTCTCCGCTGCTCGTCACATCTGAGCTGCTGCTGCTGCTGCTACTTTTCCGTTCTCGCCGCGCTGCTCCCAAGGATTTGATTGTCTTTCTAGTATGATGTATGGCGGATCTGAGGGAACATATCCGCTGGGAAGTGGTTTTCTGGGAATCCCTTCTTGTGGACCCGACTGCGTCCGATGCCTTCGCTGGGGATTCATGACGCCTTCCTAGACCCAGACATGCGAGGCGGTGTGAGTATGTGCAGTGGGTTGCGCTCGCTGATGCTGGCGTGGCTTTGAAGTGATGTGATTTGGTGGATTGAGGGCTGGGTCTTGAGATTGAAAGTCAATAATTCCGTAGGTCGGTGCAGGAGGGCGCAGAGAGCTTTATAGAAGAGATGAGCTCGACCTCAACTCTTCCGGACTTTTAAGTTTGACGATGACGTGCGGAGCCGGGCAATGGCAGCTCTATTTTTCAATCGATTTGCGTTGGTCGCATTGGTCGCATTTGTCGCATTGATCGCCCGTAGCCAATTGATTTAGGTACGTACCGTGTTGAGGATATACATCTGGCGATGAGAGGCGAGGGCGATGAAGAATCTAGGTGGTGCCAACCCGATCTCCAAGGCTGCGATGGCCTGCAACGGCCTTACCAGGTACCCTCCGTACACACGTTGCTTAGTGGTTGCTCTACCAGTAGCGTCCCTCTCCGCCTCCCCTGAGCTTCTACCCCGCGCCCACCTCTCTCCTACTAGGTATAAATACGACCCCTCACTAACCCCTGATTCTCCTAACTAGTACTAGAGTACTCAAGTACTCGAGTACACTGAGTTTCAACTTCAGGGCTCACTTCACCTAACACCTAACCACTTCAATTGACCTCATTGTCGTTGCCGCTGCCATCACCCACAGCCTGTCGTATCGATCGGCATTCTTTCTACCCCCTGGTCTTCTAGGTCTTCTACCCCCTCTACCCCCTGGTGACTTACCCCACCCCCGCTCCCTACGCTCTACTCCCTACCTAAACAACACCAACCATATCTGCTCGATAGCCAGTGCCAAACTTCTACCTACGATTCATATGTGTACATGAACCCAACCAACGACAACCGTGAGCAGGTCATTGTGTGCCTCGAATACAACAGTAAGTGGCTGCACATCAATTTCCTGGACCAAACTCTCCAGCATCACCATAATATCACCATGGCTGATGCCACGGCGCAGCGTCCATCTCCTCGCATCTAATCGGACACTCATCACCTCCCGGCCCCTACTGGATACGGCATCACCTTCCTCTCTTTCGTCCAACCCAACCTCAAGGAAAACCACCCGAGACCAACTCCTTCGCCCCTCCCTCTGGCCAGTCGCCCGCATTTCCGACTCGTCGAGTAGGACAATGTCCAGCGCCAGCCCATATCTAGGTCGGGCACGAGAAAGCACGGCCGATGTCGCGGAACGAGACTATTTTTCCGAGAACCCGGCCCCTTCGAGTTTGGAGAAATACACGATTCTGTCTCGAGATTTTATAAAATTCCATGCAGACGCACGGCGGCGAGTGGTGCTGGTGACATCTGGAGGAACGACGGTTCCTCTTGAACGACAGACGGTCCGTTTCATCGACAATTTTAGTGCGGGCACACGAGGAGCTACGTCTGCAGAATATTTCCTCGAGTCTAGTTACGCTGTGATTTTTCTACATCGTCAATTCAGCCTGCTGCCCTACTCTCGACACTACAGTCATGCTACTGATTGCTTTCTGGATTTTCTCCATGAGGGGGAGGACGGGCGGATAGTGGCAAATGATGAATACCACGACAAAATGTTGAAAGTGCTCCGGCAGTATAACTCTGCCAAAAAACAGAATCTGCTTCTCACAATTCCCTTCACAACTATCAACGATTATTTGTTTGTTCTACGAGCAGTAGCTCAATTGATGCGCCCACTTGGTCCTAGTGGGCTACTCTATCTCGCCGCTGCTGTATCGGATTTTTTCGTCCCACCCGAACGCATGGTTGAACATAAGATACAATCAACAAATGCAACGGACACGAAATTGTTAGCAGACAAAATGTTAAAAGGGGTCAATGAAGAAGAGGCATTTGACAATTTTGATTCGTCGCCTGCGGTTCCGCGCAGCAAGCGCCTCATCGTGGATCTGGACCCTGTGCCAAAGTTTCTCAAGAACCTAGTTGATGGCTGGGCACCAGAAGGCATGATAGTATCTTTCAAGCTGGAGACAGATCCCGAAATCTTAGTTCATAAAGCGCAATATTCTTTGGATCGATATCAGCATCATTTGGTCATTGGAAATTTACTCTCTACTCGAAAATGGGAGGTTGTCTTTGTGGCTCCGGGGCAACCTGATCAGTGGATTCGAGTACCTAGGAGTAGGAGGAAAAAGACAATTAGTGGGATCGAAAATATGGTAGGGGTCGCTGCCAGTGGTGGCGAGACTGACGAGAAACCTCTGGATCCAAAAGACCTCCCGGAAGGGGAACCCGAAATGGAGATTGAGAGTTTGATCATACCAGCGGTTGAAGCGTTGCATACCCGCCATATCCAAAAACGATCATGAATCGCCTGAAAGGGCTTTGTGGCGTAATGAAGGAGAACGTAAGAGGCAATGATTGGATCAACCAGAGAGTTCACAACTGTGAAAGGATTTGCAAGTGGTGTCCCTTGCTTACAATCTAGGTAGAAGCTGTTAGACATGTATCTTCATTTAGACGTATGCACTTAGCGTTGGACTTGGAAGTAGGAATTCATGAACGCAAGAGGTTTGGCTATTGCGCTGCGTACACTCAAGTGGCGCAAACAACATTAATTATACCAGAAGACTCGCATAGTTAGAACGTATCATGCGAACGGTTTAGGATAATCCGACTTTTGATAATTCTCTCTGCCACAATCAAGTTACTTGTTCCAGGAGCTGTGACCCAATCTCTCTCAAGGCATAGTGAAATAATGGATATCTCTTACAAAAGTACTACAAATCTAGATACTACAGTAGTACTGAGTACAGAGAACACAAATCGTTAGGTAATTCTCGGGCAGCCACTGTACGGGAGTTAGACCCCATAGACAACAGTGCTCCAGCTATTTCTAGGCACCTACCGAAGAGATAGACTTCAACGTCGATATGGATTCCGATTAGTTTAGTATATATATTCTTATTTCTAGACGTTCCTCGCGATATTAATAGCTTGAATTTAGACTTTTTGATATAATGATGCTTAAATTTATGCTTATGCACGGAAATTAATCCTCGAGATAGGAAAAGGTATCGATGACTCTATGATCGGGTGTATATATGCTACCTTAATGGGATATCTACTACTCTCCCTATCTAGATCCCTTGAGGATGATTTAATATGGTACTGCGTCTGAGAGCCGAGGAACGATTACAGGCGATGATTCTTTGCGGAAGTAAGAGACGGTTATCTAACAAGCGTTTTGATCTACTTACGAGCTTGTTTGGATGTGTTGGTGGGAAGTTGTTGATGGTAGAGTGTACATATATATACGTAGGTTAGATATGGTTCTTATGGTGTTGCAGAGGTGTGGGACAACGTACGTCCTCTGCTGTTTACATACACTGTAAGCGCGTGAGTGGGGAGATTATAGCCCTATAAAGTCCAACTCGACTCCTCTATAACCATTACGGAGATATCAAAACCATTCCGACAATCCAACATTTTCGCCATAGCAACTAGGAAAATTAGTCGGCTCCACAATCTGTCGCTGCAAGAACCAATTGAGCAGCAAGCAGCCTATAGCTATCGCTACTACCAATTCTAGCAAAGGAAGGGTCAAAGGCCCTGAAATGCGTTCAGCTGTCGAAAATGTGGGCAAAGGGGAAGGAGCAGTTTCATCTACGAGCAAAGGAAAGACAGTGCAGACTCAGACTCCGACTCCATTGGATTCATCTCAAAACCAGCTCTCGTCTCTCCCTCCCGAGGTCCTAAAATTGACTTTGGACAATGTAATTTTACGGCACAGCCTCCTGTGCGATAGAAACGTGCTAACTCCAACATTAGATCACAGATATTTCGACAATGCGTGTATTGGGACGAATGTGTAAATCCATGTATACACTCATGGCAACGCGAATGTATGGTCGTATTACTGGCGGTAGTGCGTTTCGTGCTCAAATGTGTAAGCTTATCCGTACCCTAGAGCCCCATCTGAGCATTGCGCAGAGAAAGAAATTGAAGAGAAAGGGTAGATATGGAGGACAGGAAGAAAGGTATCCTGATAGTGTTAATCAGAAGGCGAAACCGAATTGCGCTACTTGTGTGCGTCAGTCAGTTGTATATTGTGCCAACGAGTCATATAAGTATTGTGAATTCGTATATCGAAGAGGCGATGAAGAATATGGATAATCTGCAAGTGTACATACAAAGTAAGCAATCTTTACATTAAAATCACGCACTTTTGCTAATAGCATTTGCAGGTCCATTGGAGAAAGTCTCGCATCGTTGAAGAATCTGAAAGCTCTCTCCTTGTTTGGAATAGTTGCAAACCCCAAAGATATCCAACCCTTGGAGAAGATCCAGAATTTCAAACACCTCTCTATTGATGGGAGGGTTCGGAAGGGGGATAATTTTCCGCGTTCCTGTGTGGTCAAATCTATGATCCAGAATTCCATGTCCACACTTCAGAGTCTGGTTTTGGAGATAGATCTCTTTTACCACAGCCCTTTGCAAGAATTAGCAAAACGATGAGACTTTCATGAATGCAGGTCACACACTCTCTGCCTTGAAATAACTTCTTTCGATATCTGAAATGGTGGACAGTAATTCCATCCAGGTCCTCCTCCGTCTCTTCGACTTTATGCGACTCAACGAGCTTGACATTATGAGATTCCAAGATGATGACTGCCTTTTAATCCCTTCCTTGACCGATCTGGTAACTGCATGTCAAGAAAATGGCGTGAGTATTAGCTTGCGCAATCTGGGTCTGTCAATGGTGGGTGGTGGAGACGGCTCCACAATTGAAAGCAGAAAAGCCATCTTGGAATCCAATTATCGCTTCATCTCATCCTTCGACACATTAACATCCCTCTCGTTGATGTGCTACTCTGTGAAACTTGGACACGCGGATTTGTTCCAAGCTATACTCAAGCACAAGAACCTGCGCACTTTGCGGATCTAGTACGATGATCTGTGGCGAAACTTTATCCCATATCTAGCAGATGCTTATTGAAGGCCTACTGTATCTGCAAGAATTCGAATTCTCTCCTGATGACACGCAGATTGTACGTCACTCTTTGGTTTTGTTAGAAGGACATTGACATACTGGTCAACACGAATCGAACCAAATCAGCCACGCCCTCGCCCAATTCCGTACTCTGAAAACCATAACATGCTTCCCTACGCAACCTGGAGAGACTCTCCTCAACCCAACCGCCCGTGCTTCAATGTCTTGTATAGCATTGTGCAAGGCTTTCTAGCACGCACTCAGACTCCACCATGGAAGGGCGCAGATTTCGTCTGGGAAAACCACTACAAGCTCCGAATCATCCGGATTAGGTCAACCTTCGTCCTAGCATCTTAATTTGAGAACGTAGAGGAGCATAATTCGCGACCAGATGCTCTTGTAGGCGAGAGGGGGAGATCTGTTTTGGCGAGGCGTGTGAAGATGATCACGCGTAGTTGTGGGGTTAGATGTGCGTGGGTCAAGACAGTTGAGAGTGCTCTTGAGTGAGTGTTTGCTCTTCGACTGCTGTCATGAATCGTCCCTGAGGGGGAGCTGAGTATTTCCTTTATGCCAGAAGAAGCGAGTCACACTTGTTATCAAAAGTTTGTCTTGGAGGCTGTGCTGTACTTGTAGAAGGCCATTTGTTTTTCGAGTTTTCAAAACTACCAAACTGTTTTTGGGGAGTAAGGTCACCATCTCATGGCACAGTCAATTACAAGTAATACTTATCGTGTCACTGTCCCCTAACTTTCCCAAACCCAAAATTCAAAGTGCTAACTACTACATAGTAACACCTATACCCTTACCATCCCACGCCTCACTATCGTCTAGCTTCACTTCATTTGAACCCCCTCCCCTCTCCTCAGCTATCTTTACATCACTTGACACTTGCACCCAATCACCAACCCACCTCTTCCCAACAAACACAAACAACATAACAAAAGAAAGCGGGGGGAGGGAAGTACAATTTACAAAGCGCAATCGCTATTGCGCTTGTGATCCTTCTTGTTCTCGCAGCCTCGCTGAGAACTAAACCTCTTCTACAATGCTACATTGAAAATCGCTTATTTCCAAGGGCGCTAAATCGCTACAGTAGAATCACGGAAACATTTCTTATCTGTATTTCTTAGTTCTTACTCAGCCTCCTTAATTTCTTTGCTGATGATAGGATGGTAATAACGTCCTATATAGCGGGTCGGAGGCTGTCTGGTGTGTGAGAGGGTAATGGGAGGTGAGGGAATAGCTAGAGTAGCTGGGATGGTATTGCATTTTACAGTAGATCTATGAAAGCGGTAGATACCCCGTAAGAGACAGTGCTTGAAGTTCTAATGTAAAGTCTACTCTTCCTTATATAAGGTTGATACAATACACAAAGTTTACCCGTCAAGTCTCGACCAGTAGTGATAGTATTTTTACTCCTTATACGAACCAACTATGTTTTCAGAGAAAGCAGTGAGACATGTTGGGGGATTAAAATATACTTCATCAAACGTGTAAGAGGAAGATGGAGCTGGCGGGGAGAAGTGATATCTCGCTTATTACAAGTTCTAGAAAAGGGGGGGAGAGTGTAGGAAGGGAAAAATAGAGTTCCAATGGCTACTATCAGTTAATCAAAATTAAAAATCTTATATTCTTTGGTGAAAAAAAAAGGGCTTTCTACAGTAATATTACAGACCCCCAAAACTAGTCTTATTCAACAGGTCTATCCTGCTATCAGAACCCAGAGTCTATTTCATCAAAATTAGTGAATGTGCTTTGTGTAATCAAAAAGTAAGGGGAGAGGAAGCTTACAAGAAAAATATCATGAGTACACCAAACATCTTTGCAATCAACCAGCGATTGCCAGACACCCGTGACCAGTACTTGAGTAACTCTCTCTGAGCACCCTGTACGTTATCCACCACGTCTTCCGTATTCGCATCGATTCGTTGAATCATTTCACTTTGTTCCGAAACCATGGATGCCAATTGTCCGAAAATCCCACCGAGTTCGCTAATCGTTCTTTCTATTGCCTCTATGGCCTCCCCTCTCTGGTTGATATACTGGTTTTGCGGCTGTGCTTCCTCCATCATTAATAATTGTTGATCTCCCATCGGGTTTAATGATAAGAGATCCTGTCCCGGACCGGGTGAACCGCGATTTGGTGTACTGTACAAGGGAGATGCGGATTGTGATATTGCGGGGGCGGTGTTTGCGGATACGGAGGAGACAAAATTTTCTGTTCTCGATCGAGATGCTTGGATATTCTTGGTCCGGACCTCTAGAACGTCTTTGAAATTGACCGATACGTCCGTAAGCTTCCCCTGGAGCATAAACACCACATTTTTGTTGTGTTCCCCCAGTTGATCTGCTTTAGGATGTTGCGCTCTAGATAGTGATTGTAAAGAGGAAATTTGCTGGTTTAGGGAGGACAGGTCTTGTTTGATGATAAAGGTCAACTCGTTGATCTCGACCGGTCGATCGTCAAAAAGGGTTTTTCGTTTTGCGACTGCAGTCGTTTGTCAGTACGTTGAATATTACGACCCATACTGTTTTTTTAGGACAAAAATAAAGGGGCTTTCAGGTTACTAACGTTGCGCCAGCTTCTCTAACTTCCCCATCGTTCCCCCAATTCCGCGACCAATCTCAGCTGCCCTCCTCGCAAACTCCGACCTGCGTGGCTTAGAATCCCCATCTACTCCTCCATTGGCCTTTTGTGCATCTGTGAGAAGCGACTGTCTTTGCGATCCTATCTTGGAGGAAGCTTGTCGTTTCTGAACTTGTGTGAGGACGGACCTGAACTCGTTGGTTCGGTCCTGAATTGAAGATACTGCCATTTCGAGAGTTGAGCGCGTTTCCGATGCCCTTCAGGTTCCTGCCTTTGATGCCGAGTGCGGTCGATATGCGAGAGTCACTCGCTGGCGCTATCGTGGTCTTGGTCGTTGAGCGCGTTTTACTTGGCTAGTTGGAGTCAAATCTTGGTCGGTACGGCGGATGGAAAGGGAGTCGTTGGATCTTTTTGGCAGAAAATTGAAGAGTAGGAAAGTGGAAAGTCGAAGGAGCGTGTGAGATGAACTCTGATTAGAAGCGGTATGAGGTATGAAGTACGATACAGTGCGATTGTGAATGGGCGATGAGGTTTATGAAGTGAAAGGTTTTATGGTTTCAAAGTGCAACGGGCAACATGGACAGGTGGTGTCAAAGACCCATCTTGGAATACACGAGTGCCTGAGGCGATAGCTTTGTAGGCAAGGCATCAATTGAAGGTCCACCTCAACTTCATAGTGGCTCGAGTGGGTTCAATGTCAGGTCTGCAGGGGGGTGGGACTGGTCTTGCGTCTGTGGCTGAGTCCATGTCACGTGGCTGTAATCCCTGCGAGTTGCGTGGCGTTGTACGAGTTCGCTTGGCGTCTCATTCGCGGGCAGTACGGGCAGTACGGAGTACTCGTAGCCATGCAGGTGAATCCTTTGCAGTGGCAATATCGGTATCATGAATAAATTGACACATCCAATTCCACTTCATCTTTCTTACTTTTGAGCCCCGATTCTACTTCTACTTTGGTAGCTGTTTATTTAGTATTTGGTATCTACCTGGTCTAGTACAGTACCAGTACAGTAGAAATCCCCTATTCCAGGAGACGGCCCAGGACACCCCAAGCACCTCTCCACGCATCGGCCAGGTTTCCCCAGGCATCATCCACCTTCTGGCATTAGTGACGTCCGTCTGGCTATTGCGCATAAGGTGAGGTTCACTACGCTACGCCGAAGCCTGGCACCTGCTCTGCCACTCTGCCACTCTGCCACTCTGCCAAGCCCTTCCACGCTTGCTCTTTCCGTGCCACCAGCCCGCGCGGTTTCCATTTCTGAACGACAACAACATCCAATCTCTGCTGCGACTCCGGACTTTCTCTCTCCCTCTTGACATCCTCCGCAGTGTCAAGCCACATGGGCAGCGAGTGTATGATTATTTGGTGAGCGCTGTTGCGCCAACCCGCCTACGCTTACGTATATCAACATGGCACGACCTTTCCCCAATACCTTCGATAACGACTCGCCTCTGTAGGTGCCCCAAAATAGACTTCCAATTGCTAACTTTTCCCCCCACTGGCGCACCGCATTGTATTTCATCAAACTTACCCCACGACACAGGTCTCCTCCTCAATCCGCAGGTGGCGGCAACGCTCCCATCTCATATCGGACGAACGTCAATCGCCAAAAGACGACCAAGTGGACACAGGCAAAGGCGGTTGATTATGGCGGAGACGATTGGGGCAGCGACGATGAATACGACCTCCCTCCGCCTCAAGTCATCAAGAAGCCGACCGGTCTTCGACAGCAGGGCCAGGGACTTCCCAGCCAGTCGCAAGGAAACTCGCCCGCAATTGATTATGGTAGAAAGGCATATGGTCCATTAGCGGGCGGTCCGACGGCTAGTAATCCTCGAGGACGAACTAACTCTTTTGGGGCCGATGAAGAGAGGAGTTTCTCAAGTACTGCCATCCCGCAACAATCACCCTCTTCTGGGGGCCCTGCCACCCGATTCTCCCAGATTACCGGCTTGCCATCCACTCGTCATGCCAGTGGGCCTCCTGCTCTGTCCGTCGCTATACAATCTCCTACGACAGGCTTGCGTAAACCAAGTCAAAGTCAAGCATTGCCAGCGCTAGCCGAGTCCCCTTTACCAGATATACCAGGACCATCATCCGAGCCAGCTTCTGCCGCTACATCTCAAACTCCTGTCAGTGACTATCAAGCTTCGAGAGACTTCTCTCCATCCGCTGTTCCTCAGCCACTATCTACACGGGCTTCACCAGCGCCTTCGTCCCCAGAGGCTGTAAGAGACCGCTCACAATCGACTACAACATTTCCTGCTAGAAAAAGCAGCCTTAGTCAATCAACAGGGCCACCTGACTTGACCAACCCAATGCAATCATCTCAGGAGTCCGCGCCTCCGAGGCCATGGACGGCTGGACGGTCTTCGTCGCCCGCAGAAACCCCTAGGACTCCTGGTACCCCGGGCAAGAAACTGCCGTTTATACGGCCGGCGGACATTTACAAGCGAGCTGAAGAGGAACGGCAGTCAATGGAATCAGGGAGACCTAGTATGGATTCTATCATAGGCACGAGGGGTAACGAAAGGGGCGAATCCCCATCGAGGCTAGCTAGCCGAGAACGTACAGACAGTTTGGGCTCAAGGACTAGGAGTAGCGTGGATGACGAGGGCTCCGAGTCTGGCCGACGCTTAATGCCAATGCTGGATACAGTGAAAGAGAGGAAGAGCGAGTATGGGTTTGAAGGTTTCAATGTCAATGATCATGCTGAACCGGCAAACCAAGGCCAGACAGCGCATGAACCGACTCAATCATCACATCTTAGCGAGCCCAGCTTAGAAGTTCTACGCAGCCACTCGACGAGTCCCAAGCTCCCAGATTTAAATCGCATGTCGTCATTTGGAATGGATATGTTCTCGCCTAGTCGCACCGATGATGAGAACCCCAGAAAGAGTGAAACTGCCACCCCCCCTCCGGCGAGTGAAATTACGCTTCACAGCAAACCATCGATTGGTCTGAGGTCTGCTGTTCACCAGGCATTTGACAGATCTGACGATTCTTCGGTACCACCTACGCCAGCTTCGCGAACTGGCAGTGGCGTTCGAAGGACCGATAGTGAGAGTACTGGAACAACTGGAATTAGTCCTATCATGAGCCGAGTCCCTAGTACTGCCATACCCAACACTCAAAATCGTGATTTCTCCACGCCTGCTATACCTGAAGCCATAGATGAACCTGCATCGCCCGACAGATCTAAACCTAGAGTTCCTGCATCAGAGACGATCCCCTTAACTCAGCCTCAACCTGTTGTACCGGGGTTTAAGCCAGGCCATCGGCGCGATATTAGTGCTCCCAGTCCTGGCAATAGTCCAGCACGAACACCAAATGTCGAGACTACTATTATTTCGCCCCCGGCTCATGAAGTTATGATTACTGATGCAAGCCCAACTGAACAATCAAGGCCTTTGGCCGAAAGAGAACAAAGCTTTCGACCAATAATCCCTGGCGGCTGGACGTCTTATGCTGCTTCAAGCAAGGGAGATGCCGTTGAGCAAGAAGTGCACGGTGGTGATGTTGTCAAATCCGATCCTGTAAACGAACCATATCCTATCCCCCACGATGATGACCATGACCTCACGCCAACTTCTACACGAGGCACTGCGCAGATCCCGTTGGACAGAGATAATTCGCTTCCCACCCCGGATCCCGCAATGGCTCCAAGTGGAAATCTTTATTCAAAGGCTCCTTTGGACCCAAGACTTCTACCGAAGCTTGAGCAGGTCCCTATAGAAACTCAACTTCGTCCTGATGTTGTTCATGGAGCCTTATCAGCTCAATCAAGCGCTGCACCAACACCACCTCCAAAAGATACCCCTCTGCAGCCGGAGGGTAGCTCTAGTTATTTCCCACATAAAGATGTAACGGTGAACCAAAAGCCAGGCGAGACTTTAGAAAGCTCTGGTCAAACACAGGCATTGCCAACTTTTGCTGCAGATGATGAATTTCCAGAAGACGAGAATGACAGACTGCGCGAAGAGATCGTAAAAACACTTACCCCACGACAGTCAACCATTGGAGTTGACATCTCAACGCTATCAGCGCAGCCAAATGAACTCACACAAACCGGTCTGGATAGAGACAGCGCATATTTACCATCAGAGTATGACAATTACTGGCAATCGTCTGCTGATGACGAGAAACCAGTTCCAGCTGCTGTGCTAAGTTCAAAGGATGATGTCGTTTTAAAGCCAAGTGCACGTCCTGATCCCACGCCAGTCATGGATGAAGCGTCGAGATTTATCGATTCGGAAACACCAACTATACCACCCCTTAAAACACGTAGAATCTCTCAACAGCTTCTTGAGTCAAAGCCGAACACCCTCCAACACCGCTTCTCCTGGGAAAAAAGTACCGAGACCGTGCCCGACATGGGATCTTCAGTTACCAATACGGGACCAGAACCGGAACATAATAAAGCTGATCACGTTGCGCCTGCGCCAGCATTGCGGCATTCAGACCATAGTGGCCTCATACTTGATGAAAGACCAATATCAGACAGTACATCGCATAGTTCTTCAGCTCAAGATCACCACACAGGCACAGATGCCGCGCTTATCACCGGTGGCGCTGGAACCATAGCTGCCGCTATCACCACACCCCCTAGTCACCCTGACCGCCGTCAGTCACTTGCTGACGAAAAGGACCATCGAGTGTCTCCAAATAACTTCACTCCAACTCCACCGGAAAGCGATCACTCGGCAACGTCACCCGGAGCGCAAGTCTCGCCAGCCGAACTTCATGTTTCGCCAACCACTGCACAGTTTCCGCCTATAGGACCGCACGGGGGTCAACATGAGAGACTTATGGCATTCAAGGAAATCGCGGCTTTGAAATCGCAGCAGGAAAGAACACAAACTTTTAATGCAACTAGGCAACGTTACGCGGCCATGGATTCTGGTTTAAGTACGTGGATCGAGGCAATTCAAGCGCAGCATCCAGAGCATGCCGATGCAGCTGGATGGGGAAACACATCAAGATATAGTGCATCTGGAACCTCTTCGGCTAGGTCCAAATTCGCAAAGGTCACGGGTTCGGGGGCGCCATCGACACAGCAACCATATTATCAGCAATACCTAAATGCCAGCTCTCCAACAACTCCAACGGCATCAAGTTCACGGCCAGGGCTAAGCACTCAAAGTAGCGGCCAACAAGGCTTTTCTCCTGCAAGTGCGAAATTGACGACTCAACAAGTTCAGGCCAAAGGAAAAGAATTAGGAAAAGAACTTTTTCACACGGCTGGCATATTTGGTGGAAAGGCAGGCAAAGCAGGGAAGGGGCTTCTTGCCAAGGGCAAGAGCAGATTTCGAGGTTCTGGTGGGGGAGACAAGGTAGAATGATATCTCCTTCCTAATGGGTTGCTAGGCGTTTCTTATTTGATTTTTGGATTTTTCGAGGACTAATCAGGCAACTTTCTGATCTGGTCCGAGGGATTTGCTGTGGACAAGAAAAGCGTCACTGAATGAAATCGAGGAATTATGGCCAAGGGACCAATTCGAGATTCTTGGGTTTATTACGTTCTTCATCAATGTGCCCCGACAGGCTGGAGTATTGTTTTTGTTGAGTGCCGGTTTTCTTGTCCACAGCGATCCTTTGCGTAACAAGCTTTGTACGACTAATGGGAAATCTGCATCTCTTTCAATCGTTGTTTTCTTGCAATTATGCATCGTCTGAAAGGGTCGGTTTGAAAAAGTTACTAAGTTTTATTCCCCAATTATAGATAAGCCTCCCGTCCAAGAAACCGGAAAGACGGTCTTCGTGGGGCCCTCTTCTCACGTTATCCCGGTCACCGGGCCATCATGAATCAGCACACCAAGCATCAAACATCCCAGTAACAGTTGCAGAGCACCCAATTACACCCAACATGCAAAGGAGAGCTTCCTCGCCTCATTTCTCTAATATCGATCATGCCAACAGAGCACGTCGAGATATTCCTACCACTAATGACCTAGTTCCTCGTAAAGAATCGTTTTCATCAAGTGAGGTTATCCAAGAATCCCAAGCCATTCCAAAAATGGAAATTGATGAGCCTCCGGGGGCTTTCCCTGTCTCCAAGGGACAAGCTTTCGAAGATCCTTTTACCTCCACTCCAATTGCCGAGAAGGAAACATTTCAGTCTCAAGATATCCCGAATTCTCAAATTATTCAACCATCTGTATCTGAGCACCGTGATAATCCTTTAGGGCAGTTGTCTCCTAGGGAAAGCGACCTTGCAACAAGCCCTAGATCCAGTGGGGACACTCGCTTTTATTCTGTTCCTGAGGGTTCACCTGATTTAAATGAATGGGTAGTGGTATCTCCTGCACACGATACTAGTTACTTTGCACCATTACAAGAATCCAATGAATCGCACGTCGATGATTTGTCGAGGCAATCCACGGCAAGAGCAGAAAACGTTGAGGAGAGGTCGATGGTATCTTTACAACCGGACCATGATAATCTAGATTCGTCGGGTGAACCAAACCCCAACCACACTTTTACTGGGTCTTTAGATCCAGAGGTGACCGCCTTACCATCAAATACCGCAGCATCGAAATTAATTCCAGAGGATACAACAGCAACTGTATCTCCAGAGCTCGGAAATAATGATTCCGTAAGATCAATAGCGCTGATGGGATCTCATCAGGACGCTGTTTCTCCAGAATCTGACCTCAATGATACACCATTATCTGGCAAGCCCAACGCCCCAAGTGTTAACATAACTAGCATGAGCATTCTTAATAGGCCTCGTGGTAATACTATTGAAGATCCTTTAGCCTCTTCGTCCAGAAGCCCAGTTCATTACACTTTGTCTTCAAATGTCGGCTATGCCTCTTCTCAACCGGCTGTTTTAGAAACTCCACGAGAACGCCAGCAGGAAAAAAGTAATTCATCGTTTCTGCCGCCTATCCGTCGCACTTCTACTTTTGGAATTGGATTTGGGTCTCGTCATAAGCAGCGTAGATTTCCAATCGACGATGATGATGAGCACATCACTGGCAATGAGCAACCGCAACAGCAGACTGGAATCGAATATGCAACTTCTCCTGGTTCTGTTACTCCCCGTGAATATGGTATTGATACCCAACTGCAGCAACAAAATGCTAGCATTATGCAACAGGCGTATATTGCTCAATCGTCTCCAACAAAACCACGGGTTGTTCGAGTTGGCTCTTCCGACTACAGCCAACATAAAGCTCCACAGCAGCCCAATAGTCAACAGTTCGCCGCCCATCGGCCGTACGACGTCCAACCTAGGCCTACAAATAATTCCAGGCATTCTCAGGACTCCCGGAGAGCAAACGGGAACTCTGTTGATATGACTCAAGCCCAAAGAAACGCCCCATGGGCTGGATCGAATCTCCAAAACAGGCCTTTTGAACAGCCCCCATCGTCTGCTCAAAGATACCCCGGTCTATTCCGTTCGGACACAGGATCTGAAATGCCTGATCGGGAACATGATTTACCAGCTCATTATTACCAGCAACCAATTGCCCGCGAGGAGGCATTCCTTCCTAGACAGCAGATTAGCGAGTATGAGATTCCTGGAGTTGGACCACCAACTGATCTTCCCCAAACTGGATCCAGACGTAACTCGGGAAGATTCTTCAGAGAATTAAGCGGGAGACTTTCTCGAGGTACATCCAGAGAACGGATTGGTTCACATTCCAGAGGTGGTAGCGTTTCGTCCCCTCAACGTCCAATTGAAAGTAATGGCAATGGCAATGTCGAGTCAAGTATGATATTAGAAGAGGGTAAAGGGCAGAGTAGCAGAAGGGCGAATTTGTTTGGGAATCTCAACCGTGCTTCGACCGTTGCATTGGGCAATTTACAAAGCCGGGAGAGCGTCCCAGCTCATCATTCAGGTTTGCGTACTGATTTGCTCTCCTCGGGACAAGAATCTCCTATACAGGATCAGAAGAAGCGGTCGTTCTTCGGTAGCTCTTCCACTAGCCAAACAAAGCTTAAAACCTCCAAATTATCCAGATCATCTACATCTGGAATGCTTGATGGGCCTGGAAAGAAGAGGCGTTTTTCTGGGCTCACTGGATTCTTTGGTAAAGCTGAGAATTCATCGCCAAGAAGCTCTATGCCACCACCCACACGATCACCGGGATTTAGGCAGTTTGATTACAATGAAAGACCGGTCGACCAGCCACCTCAATCATCTCGCTTCATCTCGAATGATGATCTGCAGAATTGGACAGCACGCAAGCAAGGATCGCCACCCAATCAAGAAACACCAGTTAGAGGCAGAAGAGGATCAAGTCGATCAGGCGGGCTGCTTTCGAAGCTAACTTCCAACTCATCTAGTGGAATGCAAGAGTCGCAAATCTCGGACGGGTCCCAAAAAGAAAATAAGAGTAGGGGTCGTCGGCCGTCTACGTCCGGCTTGCTTAACGGGATTATTGGAAGAAAGGCCCAGCCATATGAAAGAGATGGAGAGGAATCCCGTTCGCAAGGTAGCCAGCCTCGGACTGCTGCAATACCGCTTGCACAAACATACACGGACTTGGAAGAGCAACAACCTTTGGAGCAAATTCGGCAGTATCATCAATCTCGACCCCATACAACCGAGCAGTCATACCAAGCAAGAGGTCGAGATCGTCGTGTTATAAGAGAGCCGCAGTATGACAGTGTTCCCATTCCTGGGGGTTACTCTCTTGTAAGATCACAGGGTGCTATGGTTGTTCCAACATCTTATGATCCAAAAGAATTAAGGAGTTCTCTGCGGTCTGATACTGGATTTCGATCACAATCATCGAGCCCACCACAACAATTTCCCCCTCAGCAATCGTATTCCTCCCCGGACAACAGCAAAGATGACTACAACGAGTACCCCCAGCACTCTCAGGACAAGCAGCATGGAAATGCGATATATGACGCCAGATCGTCTCAATCAAATAGGTCTTTGAGGCAGCGTAGAACGTCAGAAGTCAATCTCGGCTCACAATATCATCAACAAGAACCGCGGTTTGAGCAAGTGCCATCTCAGCAAGAGCACAAATTCAAGGTGAATGATCAATCACAACCTCTTCGTTCGCTAGCACCACTGGAGACGTCTCAAACTCATTCTCCACGCTACCTCAGTTCTGAAGAGGAGCTAGCACGCTCGCCTGCCAAAACGCCTCAAGATCAACAAAGGCCATACCAGATTTCCCTCCCTGGAAGTTCCGATACAGAAGATCGACCAGCTCCAATTGAGAAAGATCATATTTATTATTCACACAATACAAAGCCATCACGTAACTCAATTCAACGACTCCAGCATGGACAGCCTGTGCTTCACCACCCAGGATCACCAGCTGAATACCCTATCCCAGATTCAGCATTTTCTCCTGTGAACCCTCAAGCCAGGGATTTTCCACCTCCACCACCACCAACTGGATGGGAATCTCAATCTTCTTACCTTGACCCTCGGTACCAGCCACCAAACTCACCACTCTCTTCACACCATAATGCCATTTTAAGTGTTGATCTTGAACGTTCCAATACTCGTCGTACCGCTGTAAGTGCTGTATCACAGGTATCGCATATGTCTGGGAACGATGAACCCCCTAGAGGCCGTTCGAGTATTTCAGCTGCAGACGAGAAAGATTTGGGTGGGAATGTCTCCGCAGAGTCAAGTCGCGGGCCATCTAGTCGTGACAGCCCTGTTATGTCACCAGAAGGGTTCGTGAGTTCTGTTTCAGCAGCCCCTGATAACAGCAGAGGTCGATCGGGCGAACGAGGTATTTTGAGAGAGCATGGCACTGGTGATAATATTCCAACTACAACGCTGAATCACAATCCGAGTCCGGATGACCTTTACGACGCTAGTACACCTCTCCCTAACCAAGGACGTACGTTGCTGTCTAGGACAACTCCAAAACCGTCACCCATACAAACTAGCTTTGACAACACTCAAATCCATCCACAAAATGCCCCGATATCAAACACCCATCTGGCTCCAAATGACCATCTACAAAACAAACAGACTTCTTCCCCAGAAGAGAAAATCCATTATAACAGTCATTCGCATTCACGAACGGGAAGTGAGACCAGGTATCATGAGATGGATGCTGAGCCCACGGTTACGATGAGTGCGACAAGTTACCCGGGCCAAGAATGGAATCCCTATGCCGGTTATGAGGGCCTAGATTGAACTCCCCCTCGCTCTGTAAAATTTGACCGCTCCCTTCTTGTTGCTTTGTACAGTACACTTGCTTCTTTGTGTTTGTTTTGGGTCTGGGATACGGAGTACTTGCATCGTGAGGCAGGGTCCTCACAGTCGTTATATACATGAAGCTTGCTATTTTCATTGTATTTCATGGCACGGGTTTACAGTACATAGACATGCTCTTGGCAAAATGATGTCAGTACAGTAGGTAGGTTTTTTCCCGGAAGACTTGGTCATAATCTGTATCTCGCGATTGCGTCGTTGCTTTGTTGCTGTGAGTATACGAACTTTTTAAATTTTTCTTCCTGGAGGTTAGCAAAACGGGACTTGAGTTTGTGACTAGCGGAGATTTAGTGAGAATCTTATTTCATGTCTTCACTTTCGGGCCTTTATCTGTGTTGATTGATTGTGGTTGAGAGTCGAAGGTTTGTCATGTGAATGTTCTCTTGGTGTTCTTGTCGCTCTTTCGTATGGTTTTATATGGTGGAGCTGAATACGTCGGATCCGTATTAAATACGTCGTAGACCAGATGGCTCGTCCATGCGATACAGTACGTTCTGTCAAAGTGTTGTTGCCGACTAATTGGGAAGGTCGCTGATGGTTGAGTAGCTTAACCCTGCCTGCCTCCTTTTCTTTATGTAATTTTACTCCGTATAGTAGAGTGAGTGATTTTTCCACGGATTTTTATGATTAGAAATGTCCGAGAGTACCTTCCACGAAGTAAAAAAACGAAGTGGACGAAATCCGTGCTAGAAACACTATTGTAGAAGTCACTTGTGGAGACAAAAGGGGACCGAGTGTTGTTAAATATAAAAAAATCAATTCTGTAAAAACCTATATGCTCGTATTATAATCGATTTAAGAGTTTCTAGTATCCGTGCCACCCATTTAGATACCTCGTATTTGGATTTACATTTGAATAGGCACCTTGCGAAGTACATTCGATTTGTGTTTGGATTGTCGTCATATTAAGATGTGATATAAATCCTATAGCTTATTTTGTAATGAATCGTTTATACGAGGTAAATCGAGGTTGTAAAACAATAACAAAAGTTGTAAACTTAGTTACTTCGTATATGCACACCAACAAATGCTGTTTATATTATGAAAAACCCCCGGCCAAATTACTCTAGGAAGCTCAATTTCAGATAGAAGTAAACGAGCCAGGAAGTAGATGCACTACAATCTAGAAGCTTTTGCCTTCGAAGGTTGATGGGATGATGGTTTTGTTCTCTAGGTCAGGGTTGTGTAGTTGAACAAGTGCCGTCGGTACTGGTTACGAAAAATACGACGAACACTAATGGGTCTAGATCACGGAGTTGGGCTGTGGTTTCAAGGATATTCGTTGGTTAGAAGTAAGTTAGGCATTGTTTTGCTTAGTACATACTGTTTGTGTGTACGGTATAATGTTATTTCTGCGGCGGCATTGAAAGAAGATTAAAGGAAATGGCACTAATTATTCCAGAACCAACCCGCTTATCATTTATATTAATACACTCGAATCGCAATTCCCGAGAGCCTGTTTGGATCTAGTGTCCTCTTGATTGGGGCAATATTGAGAAAGGCGCCGGCGCCTGCCTTGAAATAAGACAGCTTTAGGAAGTTTGGAATAGAGTTATGCACCCCGCAATACAAGGTGCTCCCAGTGGCGCTCCAGTTGGGTTGACCTGGCTTAAATTCCCGAAGACCCCACAAGGGAAGATCTTGCAGGGGCCGCTTATTCGCAATCCGAGTCCATCTCTCCACACAAGAACGGTGTGATCTACGGATTAATTCAGTCCGGCCTTTTTCCTTCTGGGCATTTGGGGATGATGGATCGAAGAGGGGCAGGATTGAGATGAGAGGAGAAATCCCTTGGTGGACTGCCAGGTTGTTGACCAGCACCAGCCTATTTGTACCGTGTTTTTCCCCTCTCTTTTGTTGCATCTAGCTTGCCAACCATTTGTACGTTCGCTTTTCTACTGTCAAGTTTTGGGTTTTGGGTTTGTTGCCACGTTCTTTAACCATGATGTTGTTGCGAAGTTTTGCAGTTCTCCTTCTGGGACCTGTTGCTGCTGTCCATGCTTTGACGTACAAAGGCGTGGATTGGTCCTCAACTTTGATGCTGGAGAATTCTGGAAAGACTTTCAAGACTAGTTCTGGTGCGACGCAGCCTTTCGAGAAGATTCTCAAGTCAAGTGGTGTGAATACTGTCCGGCAACGATTATGGGTCAATCCTTCCGATGGGGTCTACAACTTGGATTACAATATCAAGCTTGGGAAGCGGGCTGTGGCTGCTGGACTGAATGTCTACCTTGATTTGCATTACAGCGACACTTGGGCGGATCCTGCTCACCAGGTAAGTTCTTGCTCTGAGGATATTTGAAAAATAGTCGAAGGTAAACTGCTAACTTTCATAAACCACACCCAAAGGTTGGCCATCAAACATAGATGACCTCGCATGGGAAGTCTACAACTACACCCTCGCAAGCTGCAACTCCTTCCAATCAAACGGCATCCCCCTCTCCATAATATCCATCGGCAACGAGATCACAGATGGCATGCTCTTCCCCCTGGGCAAAAGCGCCAACGCCTACAACTTAGCGCGCCTCCTCCACTCCGCCTCCTCGGGCGTAAAAGACTCGAACCTATCCCCCAAGCCCAAGATCATGGTGCACACTGACAACGGCTGGAACTGGGAGACGCAGAAATGGTTCTACACCCTGATCCTCAACCAAGGCGTCTTCCTCAACACCGATTTCGACATGATCGGGCTCTCCTACTACCCCTTCTACAACGCCAACGCGCAGCTCGCAAATATCAAATCGAGCATGGTGAACATCGCCAACACGTTCAAGAAACAGGTGGTTATTGCCGAGACGAATTGGCCGGTTTCTTGCTCGAATCCTTTGTATCCGTTCCCGAGCGATACCTCGTCTATTGCTAAGAGCGTGGATGGACAGACGAGTTGGATGAAGACTGTTGCTGCGGCTGTGGCGGTGGTGCCTTCTTCTTTGGGGGCGGGCATCTTTTATTGGGAGCCGGGATGGGTCGGGAATGGGGGACTTGGAAGTAGTTGTGCGGACAACTTGATGGTGGAGAATAATGGGAATGCTAGGAGTAGTTTGTCGGTTTTTGGATCGATTTAGGGGGGTCAAAGGGTTGGGTTCTATCTTCTTCTTCTTCCGTATATATTTTTGGTGATGAGTTGTATATATTATGTAAATAGTCTGGCTAACGTCACTGAAGCCTGAAGAAGCTTAAGCGAGTGAAAAGAATATAAACATACGGTACCTGGCTGAAAAGCTCAGAGAAACAAAGACTGTTTATTATTTGATTCCATGGAGAAGGACGTTAAAGATTTGAAGTGTTTGACGTGGTAAAGAAATAAAATTTGGCTGCGACGGGGTAAAAGAGAAAATAAAAAGAAAGTTAGTTACCGTACTGACGCAGCTGTGGAAAATATAAGTGGCAGTAGATTATTGTTCTTGTTATACCACTTTAGGGTATTCCGTAAAGTTACAAGCTATTTAGAACAATCAATATAATTGTCCTAAGATCTTGAGAACAGCGTTCGGCATTTGGAATTCCTTTCCATTCCAGACCCCCTATATGGAATATTCCATTCTATTTGTTATAACCTCTGGAATATGCCATATTCCATAATGGAACTAATCATGTGACTTATAAGATAGTCGTTACCTAGGTACGCTCCGTCTAACTACTAGGCAGCTTATACTTAGACTTACTATATATAGACTATGTGTAATAGGGATATTATTCGGCTTACCTACCTCTATCTAGGATATTTAATACTAAAACGTGATTTACCCTACTTTTTATTCAATTAACCATACTATATTATTACTATTGCTTAGTCATAAGCTGAAGCTTAGTCAGCCCCCCACCTGGCCGCTCAAATCAAAAATTCTCATTAGTTAAAAAGTAGTATATCTAGAAGTATATATATATCCCCTGGAATTCCATAATCCAGAGGCCTCTCCTCTGGAATATTCCATTCCATTTTAAAGGGCCTCTGGAATATTCCATTCCATTTTAAAGGGCCTCTGGAATATTCCATTCCATTTTAAAGGGCCTCTGGAAGGTTCCTTTTAGAATGGAATTCCATAATTCCATGGAATCGTGTTACAGATGCCAAACGCTGCTTGAGAAATGCAAGTGGTTAGCCGAAAAGATTTAGATTAATATGCCAGATTATTCTAGAAGTCTAGAGCAATTGAAACCACTTGAACGGGTCTTTTGTCAATTCGGTTATAGTAACGTTATCACTCTAAACTTCTAGAATAAAGCATTAGGGGTGTGGAATGAGGAATGGAATGTGGCAAGTAAACACCACCACAACATACAAAGTTATATGGACAGCTATGTTCCCTGCCATTTTTAACATTCTTAATTTTATTATTTGTTTCTTTCCATCTATGAAAAGAAAGAAATCGATAAGGGGTGCTTGCTGCCACTAGATTTGAGCCTGCCCGTAGTTCAAAGGCAACATGATAATATCTGGAGATGGCTTTATTTTGGGGTACAGGGGATTCGCGTAGCGTTGTGTATTTACCTTGTAGTCCGGGTGTATCTTGATAAAAGATTAGCCCTTATTATTAATGAATGTACCAAGCTTCTGTAGGTTATGTTTGATCAACTAGTACTGTGGTAAATATAATTCGTACTAATTAATCAGATCCCAACGCTGTTAAGCAAATAGTCGATCTCAGGGTCACTATAGCACACATCTTCTGCCATGTTTAATATTGAAGGTTCATTTGAAGAAAATGGGGAGGTTCCATGTAAATTTCCACGTATAAAACTGAGCGCCTTTAAAATGGTGGGATACATAAAACTTAGCTTGTGTCTCAAAGAGTCGACATACTGTAAGCGAGAATATGTCTGTTTGAATTTAGTCTTGCTCTAATAATGGTATTCGGAGAATGGTAGGTGCTTTTTGGTAGCTGCCATTGCAGAATACTGAACGTTTGAATCTTAAACCAAGCAGATCACTTTTATTGGAACTCGCTTAGTGAATATAGCTAGGTATGGATGTAAACTAGTGGAGCCCACCCACCGGAATAGTCACATGACGTTACGTAATCCGTGAATGGCCCCCCGGGTGTCTCAATGATTCCAGTCCGCTGCCCCCTACAACATCTTTACTCCTTTTCCCTCCATGCAATACTACTCCGAACTTTTCTACAACACCCGCGATCATGGAGTCCTCTCCTCTGACCTTGGTAAACTACATACTAACTCATAATATACTCCCTGGGAGGCTAATTCTGTGTAGGCGCATGATCATGCCCGAGCCGCTTCTGTCGCAACATCCAGTTCAGACACGACGGTCGCAATCAACCAACATGCTTTGGCAGCAGGGGAGTTTGCGAAAGCTGCTTCGGGGACTGGAAGCGCAGAAGCCATGAGAACTTTACGGCTCCTAGAACACCACCATCGGCGATTATCAGAACTCCTTCGTTACCCCTCCGAGAACCCCCCTACGGCCACATCTACAGAACCCGAAGTTCAACTTCTGGCAGAGAAGCCTTTATCTACCTCTGCCGCAGTTGCTGAGCTACGAAGCTCGAAATCCGATATTGGTAATCGCTCCTCCTCTCCAGCTAGAAATCCACCGAGCCTACAGCACCCTAGGCGTCTTCCACCCCGCGATTTGAGCTCTTCAATTGCCAGCAACCTAGCCAGCGCTAGAGGCATCCGAAATACCAGAATGCCCACCGTGTCGGGCAACCAAGTGCCTGGGAGTCTGGAAACACACTCTCGGCGAGATGGGAAGCGGACAAAAATACCAGGCAGCATTCCTGAACATACAACCGCTCAACCTAGTTGGGTACCACCCACCCATAATAACACCAAAAAGGCGGGTTCACAGACTTCGACGTCAAGAGCAACTGCTGTAGCTGAAAATGCCGGGGCCAGCAAAAGTCCTGCCGATGAGAATTTCTCGCGGTTTTATAGTACCGTTGGAAGCTTTCTTAACAAGCTCTCTGCCCCTCTTGTATTCGCAGCATTACCTTTGACCTCAGAGGAGGTGAAAGAGCCCGCTGAGCGGGAGCCAGCACCTGTTTCCAAAAGGAGACCATCAAACAGCACAGACAATTTGAGACAGGAGCCGGATCTATCTAAATACATTTCCCGAGCGGCTCTTAGAGCTACCACACGTGACGGAAATTCTGCGAATGACTCTTTTTATGTGGTTCCCACTGCGGGACATACAATGTCCTATGCACAAATATTATCTTTTGATCAGAAGGAAAAGCGCCGGATGAGAGCTTCTCTGCACAGCGAGAACCCCGAAGCCTTTGCAGATCCATTCGAAGAGGATGATGATTTTGAGGACGCAAGAGAAACGCCAATGCCGAATTCCACGGCTTTCCTTGCCAAAAAGCCGGCGTTTAAGAGAGCTGCCAGTAGTAAACAACTCGAAAATAGGGTCGAGGAGTTGAACATGGAGAACCAGAGTCTCAAAGAAGTTGTGGATAGGCTCAGCAAGCGACTTAGTGCCTTTGAGATGGGGGCCCAGCAAAGTAGTATGGCATTACAGCAAAGCATCAGAATGATGCGCTCCTCCAGTCCAGCAAGAGACCAGCTCGCCAATCAAGACGACGAAGCCCTCAGACGGAAGGTCATAGAGTTGGAGGAGCGTGTTATGTTGAGCGCCAAAGAAGCCGAGCGGCTGTCTAGGGACAATGAAAAGTTGAAGGCGGTCGTGTCGAAATATCGAGACCGCTGGGAGAAGTTGAAGGAAGGCGCGAAAACGAGACGTGAGGGTAGTATGGCCAAGGATGGGAAAGACACGATGGCAAAGAATGATGTGGGAGCAGGTAGGTTCTTGGCTGGGTGAGGTTGGTCTATGACTTGGTCGTAATAGTGCTGAAACGAAATGCATATTGTATCAACGTAACTTGATTAGGAGCAACTTCTTGTGAGGCTTATTCGCTAGCTTGCGTTGCTCCATTGTGCTATAGTAGGTTCATAAGCAACTGGTCTTATGTGGAGAACATTTCTGTTTATTTTTCCTACATGGTTGACTATGCCACTTCCAGCGTACCAAATAACTATTCAAGTACTCAACTACTCGAGCAGAGCAGAGTAGAGTAGAGTGGCGGAACCCACTATTTGAGTAGTGATGAGTCCTGAATTTGACTACTCGAGTAGTAGTAACGTGACTAATATAACTAAAGTACTGTACGAAACAACTGTCCTTGAATAGTACCCCTCTTGTCTCTCTTGCTTCCTGTTCCTCTTCTTGCTCTATATAAAACATCCTAACTTTTAAGGCATGTTATTTCTCCTTTAATAGAAGCGCTTGGTTATACTATCGCCTATATCTTATACAGGAGGACGGCCAAGTCTGAGTTGTCGGACCGGCCGGCCTAGCTCGGACCGACCCACTCCGCACTACACAAGTATTACTCAAGTAGTACTCGAGTTATTGGCGAGTAGGTAGAGTAGGTGCTACTACTCTACTCTACTCTACTCATTTTATACGCTGGGCAATTCTGCTGCCCTTTAGTAATCGGCGGTCGACGGCAAGCTGTTTGCCAAAACAAATAGCCGAGTTTACAAGCTAGGGTAGAATAACGTTATCCTAAAAGTAGCCTCATACAACAAGAATAGTTTTGCAAGCGATTCAGGATAATAAACATCAATGTATCTTTGATATTGCAAAATCCTCGCGGTTCTGTACAGGTAATAGCTGTCAGGGACCAATAACGCAGTATGCACTTTTGGAGTTCGCCATCAAAAATGCCTCGCTTAACGCCTACATCTAGCCTCGTTACGATGTCTGCCCTCCAATGTGAAGATTCGCTTTTTGTCAGCACTTAACTTGGGCTTGCAAAGATGAAAAAGGATCCGCATCTTTAATTGCTAAGTTTCGGGAACTTGTGAGAGAAGGCTTTTTTCTAAGGTGCTGGTGCTTTTTACATAATCTTACCATACAGTAGCAGGAATTAGCAAGGAGCTGCCCAGGCGATATTCGTTAGTTAGCATGTGTTTTTTAAATCAAGGAAACTTCATCTCCTTTTCACGTTATACATCTTTCCACTATGAACTCTTAAATATGCAATTTTGCTTTTGTCTTTCTGTGTTGGGCTGAATAGGTCCACCGCAGCAGCCCTGCCATGCGAATGCCTCACAATCTGCCCCTGGCTTAGATTATGGTGTTAGGCTTTCACTGTCTTTTTTCACCTGACAACTCAGCCACAGCCAGACATATATATAACATGGAGTTTTCATTCCTTAAATCATGGTGCCGTTGTCACTTCTGGAATCGAGTTTTCTTCGTTGACTCCTTTTTTAAAGCAACCCAACATGAGTTTGAGCAGAGAATTACCGACGCGCGTGGGGAGGATGGGGGGGCTTGGGGACTCACGCAGCTTTGAACAGACATCTAGCATGGTAAGTTGAAGTAGCCATGTTCTGGAGGCTTTCTAACAAGAATCATGAAGTTTCCGGCTTCTTACACAGTTTCCTGGGCGCTCCTACAGTCCATAGGTGGAACCTTTCAGCATCTGCAGGACAAGAATATGTGTTTTTCTCCTAAACGCATAGGCTCAAATTCCACCCAAGGTTCCAACGAAACTACCTTCTCTCTTGGAAAAGCACTTGCAAATAATCCTCAGAATTTCTTAGAGAAGTCCTCGAGTACGTCAGCCACATATCTACGGGATCAACTTCGTGGGAGCCGCATTGAATGGCCCAAAGGCAAAGATCGATTTTTCGTGCCACACGATGCGCTAGAGCGACTCATAACGAAGCCAAAAATACAAGTGGAACTTGGCCATCACAAAAATGTGAATCGTTTGGAAAGAAGATTACTGACTGATGAAATTCTCACCAAAGCCAAGAGGCTTTTCGCGATTCTCGTTTTGCTTGAAAAGGGTCACCTCATTGGCGAATTTCTCAGGGAAAACATTGCAGACGCAGACTTGCCTTTCCAACGATCTGATTCAGCGAATTTGTCTGGAACCTACAAACTCTGTAAAAAAAACGAATCGAATCCCATACACTGTATGCTTGACTGGGACACAACTAGTATTATAGAATTTTCCCGAGAACAGCGCTGTATGCAAGCACCGATTTTCGAGATTGGCCAACGCTACGAGTTTGATGACAACTGCGTGCTTCCATTTACCTTGGACGAAATGGATACCGGCAAGGCAAAAGAAGGAGGTTTTGGCACAGTGTGGAAGGTTGATATCCACCCAGCTCACCACAAGTTTGAGATGGACGAGGAGTCGAAGGTAGGAGATCACACTTCTGTTTTCAAGTAAATAATGTTAATGAAAACAGGGTTTCACAAACTCGTTCGCCCTTAAGAAGCTCCATTCAAAGAGCAAAGAAGAATTCGAAGTTGAGGTAGCAGCGCACAGAGCATTTAGTCTACAACCACATCCAAACCTTATCAGACTACTTTGTACTTTTAGTTACAAACAAGAGTATTATTTACTTTTTCCGTATGCAAAGTCGAATTTGCGACAGTTTTGGCGGCAAAATCCACGCCCCGATTTCTCCAAAAGCTCAGTTCTGTGGATGCTGGAACAATGTAAAGCAATCGCCTCCGCTCTTCACAAAATCCACGAGTATCGAAATACTCAGGAGCCCTTGCCCCATTTTGATGAATACGAGCGTGTGTACGGAAGGCACGGTGATATCAAACCCGAAAACATCCTTCTTTCTCCGGAAGTGGACAAAAAACCTGAATATAATGCTGATCCAGGTGCCCTACTAATAGCTGATTTCGGGCTAACGGATCTTCACAGGCGACTCACGAGATCCTTTATTGTTTCTGACAAGGTTAATGGGTCGCCATCTTATGAACCACCAGAGAGAGCCTTGTGCAAAGTGATAACACGGAAGTACGATATCTGGAGTCTGGGGTGCTTGTTTCTCGAATTCCTCATCTGGCGCCTCCGGGGCTGGCAAAAGCTCACATATTTTAATCGGGTGCGCAATTTGACTTCAAGAGAAGGGAGGGGTGACCAGAGATACTACGATATCGTAAAGACGAAAAACAGCGGTTCTGAACCCAAAGCCATTGTCCGGAGGTCTGTTCAACAATGGATAGAGGACCTCCGTGGGGACCCAAACTGCTCTGAACTTGTTAGGGATCTTTTGGACCTTATTTCCCAGGGCATGTTGGTGGTGGGTATCTCTGAACGTATGTCTTGTGTGGAGGTAAATGATAGATTGCGAAAGATGATGAGGAAAGCAGAGGCCGATCCGGAGTATTTGACAAGAGGTAGTCATTTTTCTGTGGCATCTTGAAGCGGTAGGAATCTAAGACAAGTGGGAATGTATTTGTCCATATGGTTGCATTAGGTTTGCTCGTTAAAATCTCCCTCATGACTGCTACCTTCTACACTTTCTCTCGAGGGTGTTGAGATGATATACAAGCGATGCTGTGCTGCTCTTGTTGAGGTGTAAATCTTCCTCGTTTCGTATCCATTCTTCCATAACTCTTTCATCTCCATATAATGCTACCGGGACTCGAAATAGCAGCTTTCGATTTGCTCCTGGGAGTTGCTCAGCCTGGGGGTTTGGGAGGTGAGAACTGCGAATGACGGAGACGAACCTCGGTGAGCTTTCTGGGAACTGTCAAGATCCAGCAGTTCAACTGCAACTGAGGTATGGGTTAGCGTATATGCCTCACCGGCTATTATCGCCATGTCAAGCGGAGGGGCTGGTGGCGTTGCTTACTCGCACAAAGTAGTTTCCTCTCGTTCCAAACACTCTATCCAGAACCATTTTCAGCCTCGTAGGGTCGATATATCGTCCTTCAAGGACTTGTTGGCAGGCCATATTTCAACTGAAGCCCAGTCAGGATATGTCTGAAATACTCCAAAAACTTAGGTTCAGTGCAACAGTGGCATTTCTCGATATCAGCTTAGGGGTATAGGCCACTAGGCGGTGAGCAGCTGGCCTGCATATGAGATTATGAGATATTTGCCACGCTGGCGCTTGACTTTACACATGGGGGGTATTTCTTCATATGTTAACCAGCAGGACAGGTCATGGATTTCGTCTTTCTTTTATGAGATATTTGCCAATTTCATATTGTTCTCATTCTCCAGGGAATTTATTTCTCTCTGGGTCCCAGCTATCTTCTCGTAAGCCCAACTCCAGTTCGGCAAACTGTGAAGCCACCAGAAAGTGTGTGGGTGTTTTGTTTATGGTGTGGTGTGTAGATCCACCAATAGAGATTAGTTATGTTTATCGCGCATCGAGGAAATTCTGTGACTGCAGATTGTGGCAGGTGGTTCTCTTCTGCATACGCTCGCAACCAGCCATTTGAGCAACTCTTTCGGTCCAGGTGCATAAGGCCAACTCCGAGGTTGAGAGCAAGGTTGTGAATATTGTGATGAGGGGGGGCATCGAAAACTAAAAGACTAAATATCGGTCTGATGTTTTGGCTCGAAGCATTCTTATTGTGCTTTCGTTCGTAATTACCTCTTCAACTGCAATGGACTCAAAGTATAACGATGTGGTTGGGTTGGAGGACATGAAAGGATGTATGCCTCCACCCTGGGATTCTCCGGATATGACGGCATCCGAAAGAGAATGTAAGAACACCTTCTCCTTGTCCGAAAAGATTGATCTGCAAGTCATCAGAGGCCGAGAGGGACATTTGATGTCAAGGGAGAATGTATTCGATTTAGGAGATCTAGACAGAGTTTATGTAGGTCTTCTTTTCCCTTTCGGAACTTTCGGTCCTGTTCCTGAAGGCTAATCCTCGAAGCGATCCGACGATACATTTCAGATCTTCTATATTGGTCGTAAAAATTCGCATACTCGACTCAAGATCTCACGGACATTTTTTCGGCAAATTCTTCTGACTTATGATGTCTTCGATCGCATATGGGATTTTATGCTCCCGTTCGGTTTCCGAACTCGAGACTCGGATATTGAACATGGACCGATTCGTTTTCATCAGTCAATGCCTGTCCTACTAAGACCTAAAAAGAAGCTTGGAGATTTTGGTATGCCGTTTTTAATTCGGAAAATCTAACTTCTAATATACCATAGAATGTGCTTACAACATTCACTATGTTGAGTTGAACCATCGAAACATAGGAGCTATCAATAACCCAGACTACGATCAATGGTCTATCAGACAGACAGCCGTGTATCAACAATACAATCACGCACTTGACAGATCAACTTTCTTCATGGTCTCTCCTTCCAAAACTATGGAGAAACTACTTCAGCGTGAAATGAAACGGTATTTTGACAATGGCGAAAGAGACTTAAATCCTTTTCACATTCACCGCATGATTCTTGCTAGCCAACATGAAAATTGGCGTTTTTACATTAGAGATTTAATACTTGGTTTGAAAGAACAAGTGAGTAGATGGTGCAGAGACCTCTTTCAACAAGTCTACTAATATTCAATGTATTTTAGTCGGACCTTGTCACTTTGGCACAAGTAAGAAGCCAACAGGAACGCTTGAGCCCTCCGGACGATTTTGTAGTTAAGTTCATCGATCGCCAAAAGCTCAAGAAAATTGAAGATCAGGTTCTCGATCTCATCACAGTATTTGAGTCATCTCAAAACACACTTTTGAGGTTGCAACGCCAATGCAAGATCCACTGCGTTCCCGAAAGGTGTTTGGAATGTATATGCTCGATGGTAATTGAGGAGTTTGAAGAACAGATATGTGAAATTAGAGAGAACCTGAAGAAAGTAGAAGTTCTCCACCAGCGAGTCCAAGGAACTGCTCATCTGGTAATTTGAGCTTTCTCGAACAGGACTTGGACAAAACAGTTAACGAAAAGTAGCTGTCAGATATCCTCGATTATGAGAATTCGCAAGCTCTGCATGGCTTGGTCCAAGAATCAAAAGACGAAAACAACAAGATGAGGCTGTTAACTGTAAGTGGAACTCGTCATATCAACCCTCATACTCATACTCATACTCATACTCATACTCATACATGAACTGATACTCGCTCAGGAAAGAAGCGCTCAAGATGCTGCAGGTGAGAAAGCTTGTTTGCAATGAACTTTACTTGATCTAAAAGATTACAGCTATGAAGATTCTAACTGTCATTACCCTAATATATTTGCCGATATCGGTAGTTCTGGTAAGCTAGATCGTTGTCTTCTGTCTTCAACGCTAACTATAAGAGAATTTCTTTTCGACGCAACTGGTACAAGTCGATGATCAAGGACGTCTGTCTATCATCTCTCAAGCGTGGTTGCTCTTAACAATATCTGTACCACTCACAATAGTGACTGTGATTATATGGAAAGGATGCTCATTATATGCAATGAAAAATCAGAAAGAAATGAGAGAAAGAGATCAAAGCATTCTACCAGGCAGATTTTTCCGAAAGGTCTGGGCCTGGATTTCTTGTCACTTGCACTGGCCTTGGGAAATCAATCAAGAAAAAGCCAGTGCAAATGGCCCATTTCATCACGATATGGAGTCGGTGGCTGTTGATACAACCATGGAAAGGGCTCGGCATATTTTTGAACCTCAGCAAGGCGGTAGAGGGCATGGAAATAACCATACGTCAGATCTTACACTGAAAAATCCTACTTAGGATTGCCCGCAAGCCCCGATGTAAGAATGATATCTGGTTGGACAATGGGTCCAAGGAATATAGTCGCCTAGCAGGCGAGCGTTCCAATCAAAGCTTATCCGGGTTTATTTCTGATGCACACCTTTATGCTAATAGTGTTTTATGGTGCCACCAAATCCACATTTCCCTTTCCACACAAAAATAGTGTGCCCTTTTATACCCCCACACTAATCTTCCACAAGGCTGGTTCTAGAATGAGGCTCTGACCGTGAATGCGCGCCTTGGGTGAAAGCCTTATAAACTTGTCCGTCGCCGGGCGTTACTGCGGAGGTAGATCTTAGACATGCAAAATCTTACCAGCCAATACAAACGCGTACTATCCTAATCATCTGCCCCTTATCCTAATTTGATCTCTGGCACAGAAACAATTGGCAGTCTCCAACTGGCACTTAGTGGACTTTCGATATGAGTGAAAAGTCCCACCTCTTGGAAGGTCTTGCCAATGGACACAAGCTAAGAAAGCTGATTCTAGGATTCCAAGTTGAGTCGCCTAGGGGCTCGGATGACTATTTTATTCCAGATAACTTGATCAACGCCCTTGAGCATGACGTTATTGTGGCTCACTTGAAAAAAGAACATTCCGACCTGGCCAGAGACAACCAAAAGTGTCATGATTATGCCAGAACAATATGCGCTTCCAAGAAAAGGCTCTTCATCCTCCTGGTTGGTTTTAAATTGAACGTGGATTGGGAAAAAGCCAAAACGATCCTCTTACACGAAGCATTCCACGACAAAGAGCTTCCTTTCTGCCGGGGATACATCCGAGGAAATTCATACGTTCTCTGCAATCGGGACCACAAGGGCTGCGTACAAAAAAGTCATGAGAATTGCGGGCTGCCACTGTTGCAGAATTGGGAAGCACACGACATTCAAACACTTCAGCGTGACCAATGGTCGGTTCAAGCGCCGCGATTCATGAGTTTCCATGGAGAAATACCTCATCTGGCTCTCCCAGACCGTGTTATTATGCCATTTATTGAAAATAACGAGAAAGATGAGAAGGAGTGTGGGGGTTATGGGGAAGTATGGAGTGTGCGAATCCATCCTTCCCATCAAAACTTGATCCGTTCAAACAACGATCAGGTATTTCAGATCATTCTCTTAGGAAACGGATTAATATGTTGACACTGCTCAGGAGCCAAAGCTCGCCATTAAAAGATTGTTCAAAGACGTGGATTTCAATCAGGAAAATCGAATACTGCAAGCACTCACAACAAAACACCATCCGCATCTAATGGGATTACTTGCCACATACAGCCTAGGAAACAAATACCATTTTGTCTTCCCATATGCCAAAGCAAACCTTCGGCAATTCTGGAACTCTATAGATATGCCAGACCTAAATGGAGAATTCTTGCTTTGGGTTATTGATCAAATCGAAGGTTTGGCATCTGCTTTAGCTGCTATTCACATCTTCGAACCAAAGAAGACTACGAGTTCAGCGCGGAACCAAGTTGCCACATTGAATATCAGCAATCTACGAAATCCGACACTTCCAAGTAATTTCGTTGACATACCCACTGACGAGACCTTTGGAAGACATGGCGACATCAAACCAGAAAACATATTACTTGTCGATGAATCAGAAGGAAGTGGTACAGAGGGCATTCTCCAGATTGCAGATTTTGGATTAGGCCGCTTTCATCGTATCGAGTCTCGGTCTCTACAGAATCCAGTTGGCATGCGCGGTTCGGCAACTTACTCGCCTCCTGAACTTGTTACTGGGATTTTAGTATCCAGAGCTTACGACATTTGGAGTTTGGGATGTACCTTTCTTGAGTTCGTTACTTGGCTATGTACGGGTAAGGATGGTCTAAAAAGCCTTTCCGATAAAAGAATGGCGAAAGGCGCTCATGGGTGGGATGATGATTATTATTACACTGACAACAGAGGACCACGTGGAGTCGCTGATAGTGCTCAAGTACGTGCAAGTGTCAAAGACTGGATTTACGATCTTCGTCAAAACGACCGCTGCTCCAGATGCCTTTCTAAAATTCTAGATATAATCGAGAATCGGATGATTATGATCGACCCCAAATCTCGGATCAGCGCAGAGGGACTGAAAACCGAATTGCATTCAATTTTGATTGCGGCCGGACAAAACGAATCATATTTGTTGAAGAAGTAGCCCCCACTCAGCGTAAAGCTGTGAAGACAGAAGGAATATTGCGTGATTAAGTTTGGAGAGATGAGGACTTTATGCTTCTGGTCCGAGGTTCATTTTGGATTTACTGTTTATATTGTTATTATTTGTATTTTGGGTGTGTGGGGCTGAGGCGAATGGAGGGGTAGGTCTTACTAGGGGAGTTTGGGTGTCTATTGAACAAACGGACAACGTGGCCACTATTTTGGCAATTCCCGATCTACTCGTAGCTGTATATGCCACAAGGGTTGCAGGGGTGCAAATTTTATCCTACTGTACAGTAAGCCTAAGGAAGGTTCTTGAGTAGGCACTTTTATAAGCAGGCCAGATCCCCATCGCCCCTCCACACACTTCTTTCGATTTCTTCCTTTCTTCCGCATTTAAACACGATCATTTCCTGAAGTCTTTCACCATGAACTCCACTGAAAAGAGACCAGATACAACCTCAGAAATTTCCAGTTCTTCGTCATCACCATCACCTAGCTCGACTAACGCTCCAGTCATGTCCGAATTCCAAACGAAGTGGAAGCCACAACGCATACCGACTCCATATGTTAATAAAATGCGTCTGCGACACAAGTTGAACGGTCTTTATGGCGTTGATGGTTATCATGTAAAAGTAAGTTTGGAACTATCCTTGATGAGTATAATGCTGACGAAAACCAGCTTCAGCTCAATGAATGGACCATATACGTCCCATCCTTATTGTCTGAGGTAAGAATATGAATTCTCACTCATGGAGTGTTGACTAATCTTACGAACAGAAAGATTTGATGGACGTGTGTGATTTATAAGTTGCGAATTGGCGGAATGCCTGGAATACAGCACGGGATCATCATGCCTGTAACCGCCAATGTGGATAATTGACTGAGAAAAACAAAAAGAGCATGGTTCTGTTAAGTTACTGGGGCGCTTTCGCTCCCGAGGAAAATTAGAGTCTTGTTATTGAGATCTTTGAGGTTGAGGATCAAGTGTATAAGTTTTAGAATTTACGTTCAGTTGTTTGAACCAGTTTATCATATTCTGATTTTGTTCCTGTCCCAGCAAATGTGCGTGGTCATTTTTTAATATTTCAATCGGTATTCACAATTCTTCCTACGTAAGGAGGAGGAAGTTAGATGTGAAATGTCGCTTAATTTCAATCCTTCAATGGATCCCGAAAGTATGAACTTGCAATCCGACGCAACGTTGTACTGTGGTTAGGCAGATTTTCTGTCGATACCACAATATTTTGGCTCAGGCATGCTTTTCAGCCTGATTCACAGCATGAAGCGTGGCTCCGGCCAAGTTCCTCCCAAGTACACGTCACTGGTACCCGATGTATTTGTATTCGTGGTCTATTTGAACAACTCCAATTGCCTGCTACAGTATCTTTAGCACGAGAAATGAGCGCCAGCACGTCAATGGACCCTGCTATGTCATGAATAAATATACTGACAATGTTTTGCATACTCAAGTCAGTCATGCGAAGGAGCCTAAGCTCGATGAAAGGTTATTGGGCACTTTGCTACCAAAGCCTTCCCCGAGTAAAAGTCTAGGATGAGACGTATTGGTGAGAAGAAAACGCCTAGGCGAAAACCAGCCTCGCTATTTGAAAATTACGATCGAGCTTTCCCCTCGTTTCTCAGGATTCATGGGTAGCGCATATGAAGCTGAGGCGGTACGATGCAGCAGAAACAAGCAAGTATTGCCAGATGTGGAGATCAATTGGATCGAGCAATTTAGTGGAACACTATATAGTAGTACATACGGAAGGATAGGTTCTTGGTGATGCACACCAAAGAACACTTGCACGCGAAAGTGGTTGAAGCTCACTTCCACATCACTACGTGACAAAAAGTGGCTGCATGATATAACAGTATACTTCATATCCAATCGTTCACTGCGACAGTAGACATATAAGCCTTGCTGGTTGTATTCAATGCAGTCGGCAGAATGGATGCGTGGGGGATAGGTGTAATCACCCGAACTTCTTGCAAAACATGTTTCCGACTCCCAAACTTATTTTTTTTTGAAGATTTTCTCCCAGTTCAATAGATACATATACAATGATTCCAGAACTACAAATCAAATGGAAATGATGTCAAAAGCTCCTTGTATATCTTCGAAAAAGTGAATATACAGGAATTTGCGGGTATTTACAGCATTCTTCATGTAACCAGCCCCCTTCGCTGTACTTTCTGTTCAGCAGCATTTGTGATACATTGATCTAGAGTACTGCGAGGCGAATTCAGAAGCGACAATTCTGTTGCATTCTATTGCTGCCCAGCTCAAAGCTAACATACCATCGAGCTCCTCGCCTTTAATTCTGAATCCATTCAGTCAAAGGTCCACACACCTGACGCACACGTGTATATCACGCAAACATTCATCCATCATTACAACCATTCTTTTCTATCGCTCCTATCCCCTTGAGACCTTCTACATGAGGATTTTATTGACGAAGATTCCGATCGTTTCGCTGTCCTCGCAGCTCCCTCAGCGCTCCATCCATACGGCCTCCTATCCTTCCCATCAAAGAAGTCCGCAGGACCATTTCTCTCACTTGGATACTCAATGACCCATCCGGTTGATATCTTTCTCCACAAGTATTTGATTGACGAGGGCATATTGTCGTGTTCTGAATGTGGCAGTCTTTAATTGGTGTGATTGATTTATTGGGCCTCGATGGTGACAGAAAATATCACTGGATTGAAGTGTTAGGCTTTGGACTTTCAATTCGATGACAATGGAAGTGATGTTTTTTTAGTGGGAGGTAAAGCACTGAGAGGAGGTTAGGAGAGGGGATTGGTGTATAAATATCATACTTCAGATGCAACATTATTACGACACGAAAAGCGCTTCTCCAAAAAAGACAAGTAATTCCTGTCTTCTACTGTTAACTTTGAAGGCGAGATATCCCCGAGATCCCGAGAATCTCCAATGAAAATGGTCTCATTAAATTACATAATCCCCAGCAAGGGTTACAAAACAAGTTAAACAACATCAGAAACCCTGGAAATCTCCCCAAATATTCATCACGTGCCACTAGGATCTGTATTCCTTCCACTGCACCTTTATTGGTCTTTACTATACTGAGGATGATGATGCAGCCGCTATTTATGAAAAGAATTTTCAGCAAGCCATATGACCTTAAGAAGAATCTGGTATGAGAGTTCATAGAAAAACGACTATACACCTGCATTCTGTCACTCTAGTATCACGTGACCGACAACTTTGCCGAGTTCCCGTAAATATTTCACGTCTACAAGGAGGCGAGGGAGGCAAAAAAGGGGGTTTGAAGGGATTGATTTCATAAAGCAGCCAAGAACTTCAAAAATAATAGTCAAAATTGAAGACTGGCCATATCACACACCCTCATCTCAAGCACATCACCCAATCTCCGCCACAGTCCCAATAACAACCAACCAAAATCGGAAAGTCAACAAGAATAATCTAATCCATAGCCCAGATCCAACAAAGTTTTTCTTGTAATCGCTCACTCCCCATTTCACACACCACCATGAATGGCACCACCTCCCTCATCTTTCGCCATCGACCCGAGAATGCCTTACCAAAAGCCGAAAATTAAAATCTTTCCACCCTTTTCTCGCCCCCTTAATATATTAAATTGAGTTACACCACAGGGGAAACCCCTGGGTGTGCGAGTCCCCGAGGCCGCGATGTGGAAATATCGCCACGGTTCGAGTCAACAGCTGAGATGAGCTCACCGGTAATATTACTCTGCTTCAATAAGCCTCCCAATGAGATTTTGTTGAGGGAGTAGGAGGGGCGCGTGGAAAGTATTCTTACATGGTGTTGTGACTGTCATCGTTACCGAGAGTGTACTTTTTTCCCACTTAATTCTGACAGTAACCGTGCGTTCTGGTAGAAACCAGAGAAGAGGCGAGTTTAGATCATGTCCAGAATTCTCACATGCAAATTTCCCAGAAAGGGTCAAGCAACGAATAAGTTTTGGCATTTTTGGTATCACTCTATCTATCCCATTTTGTACATGTTTTTTATGCTCCCCATTTCAAAGTTCCCCTCTAAAATACAGCCTAATATTGTAGCTCTAAAAAGCCAAATGTTCCACAATGTAGATGCTGTACATGTGTACAAGAATGTAAAAGATGCATCGAGATCTAAGACGTAGTTTAGTCTATACGACCATCCCATTTCTCCTCTCCAAGGGCCCATTTAACTGCGTCGAAGACATCCTTGACAATAGCGACTGGCTTATGTGCAGGTTCAGTTCCATCTCTGTAGACGCCAGTCTTGACGAGAATGCTGGTCCAGTCGGTTCCTCGGTTACTCTTGAATTGATTGGCGCCCAAAATATCACTCTCTGGGTTATCTCCCACCATGAAGACGCGGTCCAACTTACCAGCCTTAACCCCACTGGCAGGAGACAGTTGGTTACGATATTTGGTCAACGCATCCTCGGCGTAGATGTAGGTTGCAGCGTGTGGTTTGCCGATGATAGTTCGGTCCAAAGTAGCACCATTTGTCGTAGCATTCCAAACACCATGCAATGAAGCTTGAAATCCACCTTGACCAAGACGTGGCATATGATGTGAAGTGGCCCAGAAAAGATCAGGGTTAGAGAAGTACAGCTTGGGTTGCCCATCTTGTTGCCAGCCGTTGTTTGGTAGAGACGAGTTGCCGTTCTTGTCAGAATAGGTACCCAGATATCCTTCCTTTGAGAGAAGCAGGTCGAGAATGATTTGAGAATCCAAAGCCCAATCTCTGGGATCGTTGAAAACAAATACAGCATCAATCTTGAGAGATTCGGGCAGATTGTCGAGATTGACAGGCTTGGGAAGAGGTCGGGTGTTGTTGTGATAGTAGTCGGAAAATATTTGATTGAAGGGCCAGATTGTGGGATATGCCATGAGAATGTCACCAGGAGTAACGACCTTCTTGAATCCGTACCTGGAATGATTATCAGTATACCATAATACAAGTAATTGACAAAGACTTACATCTCAGCCACTTGTCTGCACTTATCTCCATCCCCACCAGTAACCAAAACAGTCTTGTCTGCCAACCCCTCTTTTGTTTCAGAGCTTTCAACGAGTTGCTTGAACGGCGTATGGGACTGGATAAAATTTTCTATAGATAGAGGAACGCCTAGTTTACTGCTCAATTCTGCCACTCTGGCGCTCTCATGCTTTCCACCACCATTGGTCAAGAGGATAAATGGGATGTTGTTGTTGTGGAGGTATTGGAGGGCTTCTGCGGCTCTAGGGAGTGGAGCAGAGCTTCGGAGGAGAACGCCATCGATGCTGTTATAGAGGCCTTATTAGTCTAAACTCTTGGAAGAGGTATCAAGGTTCTAATTCCAAGTATATCACTTACTCAAACGCAAAGGCAAAGTTAGGAAGGCTGGCTGGAGCAGTTGAGCTACGCGGAATGCTAGGGCGTTGGAGGCTTGGATGGGATGTGCTCAGGGATCTGAGCTGTTGGAAACGGTTCATGGTGACTGTCTTTATAGATGTCGATCGAAGAGGAGGACTTTGTAAAGAGCTATACAAAGGATTGAATGATTGTGGAAGGTTATAGTTGTGATGGTGGGGGGAGGGATTGGAAGTAGGTGAGTGTTGGGCGTGAAATCTCTGCGCAGAGAAAGGCTTTAGCGCAGTCTGAGTTAAAGTTGCACATCTTGGAGTGAAGGTTACTGTCTGTAGCATCATGAGTGAAGAAGTCAACTTCGCATGTGTTGGTGCGGATGCAGCTACGAGAAACATCAGGAGCTCTTATCGCTTATCCTAGCTTGATATCATCATCCCTGTGAGATGGTCAGGACGGGACCTACTAATGCCGAGCGTGGTCTTGGCAAAGGGGTCTTTAGCGACAACCCCCTTGGAAGTTGTTTTGTGGAAAATATTTCTATGCAACACCTTTGTTTATTCGACTGCTTTTACAAAATAAAACCTCATACTCGCTTCGTTTGCATCAGCTGAGTTGAGTTAGACCAATTCTCTTCATGGAATTCGAAAGCGTCTGATTTAAGTTCGATAAACTGTAAATTGCTCGTAATGATATATATCCTCCTAACAGACACTACACTAGTACCAATATTCGGACAATAACAAAATCTGGCTTCGGGCTCGTTTCCAGAACCCTCTTTCTCTCCCATTATCCCGTCTTTGGTATCCCTGTCAAGCCCTTCTTCCCACTCCCTCTGCCCTTCTTCGCCTCCCTCATCGCGTCTCTCCTTGAATACTTGAACAAGCTCCTGGTAGAGCTTCGATTTGTACAGTAAGAACTATTAACAAAAGTATAACATTTAGGCTCCGCGCAACAAGAACGAATACAAAAACCACCAGGACACTCCGCATTCGAAGCACACGTAGTTAACGAGCTGCATGGTGGGTCAAAGTATGGATCTCTACATCTTCCCTGTCCATCTGTATCAGGTTGACAGTAACCACGTGTACTTCCACAGCCAGGTTGACATGAGTATAGTGTCGCTTCGTCGCATTGAGCGGAGCTGGTGCACTGAGTTCTCTGATTAACAAGCTCGAGTTGTGCTGCCGTAGTACAGATGCCGTTGAAGCATGTATCCCGTGCTGGGCACTAAGAACAAGGGTTGTCAATGTTTATATTCGGAAAGATGAGGAATTCTGGGGTAAACATACCCTATTACCACAGCCTCCGCAATTGGCAATATCAGTCTGCAGGTCGGTACAGTTTCCAGCACAGTCAGTCAGTAAAGTTGGGCAAGCGGTTGTGGAGGTTGTGACGCTAGTCACCGAAGATTCGAAGGTGATGGTAGTTCCAGTTGATGCTAGCGTAGCTCTTATGTTAGCTGTGCTCTTATTCTAGAAATGGCTCGTCTCTCTAACTACCCGCTGTACTCAAGGCGTCGCCCGCGTCTTGATCTTGGACAAATGTAAAAGGAAGTAAAGAACTCGTCGATAACGGTGTCGAAGTTTCGGATGAGGAAGAAGATGACGCAGATGAGGATATTGTGGATGACGTTGGCGATAGTGATGAGGATGAAGATGAAGATGAAGACGATATCGATGTCTCCGAAACGGATGATGAGCTGATGATTGTAGCGGCAATCGCGGAGGAAATTTCAGTATCAGATAAGCTCGTTGATGAAGAAGAGGATGAAAAAGGCGTAGGTGAGTTACTAGATGCCTCGGAGGATGATATTTCAGAAGAGGATACTGGCGTGGATGAGCTGCCAGATGATGTAGGGGAGGTTGCTGGATCAGATGAGCTGCTCGTTGACAAAACTTCAGAAGTAGATGATGATGAAGATGGCAAATCAGAAGATGTACTCTCTGAAGAAGACGCGGCCGTACTTGTGAGCGGAAAGCATGTGGTTGTGGTGATACAATAGCTTTCTATGGATGATGAACTGGCTGACGACGAACTTGCCGACGATGAGCTTGGTGTCGGTGAACTTGATGGAGATGAACTTGTCGATGAGGAACTTGTTGTAGGCGAATTTGTGGATGAAGATTCAAAAGAGGTGGTTACTGAAGAAATCGTGCTGGATGATGCTTGCATTTATGGTGATGGTTGTTTGTGTGATTTCCCCACAAGAGCACGCACTACTATATTCTGCAGGTTGACAAAATGGCGTTACGTAGGCTGGAATCGCAGAGGCAGTAGCTGTGGTGCCAGGAATAACGGTAACCGCCAAGTAATTGGAACAATCTGCAATTCGCGCGGTAAGAGCAGGCGTTATATGGGCATCTGTCCCGAAAATTTCTCTCTTACAATTGTCCTCATGACAATCCCGAGGTTGTAAGACATTGGTGTGGGAATAGCCAATGGAGGCACATAGAGAAAGTAAAACAAATATGGGAAAAGACATCTTGATGATTTAGCAAGTCACTGGTGAGTTGGATGATTCGAAAACAATGGCGACGATGAAAGTATAAATCTTTGCTCGGTGTTTCTTCAAATAGATAAGCGAGAGAAGAGGAATGCACTCATTGATGTCATTCTTGACTCGACCGAAACCCAAGATTCCTCCAATGAACAATGGAATTCTCCGAAGGGATCATGTACTAGAACCGCCACATACAAGAAATCTAGAGCATTGTTTCAATTTGATACACGACCAAATATTGATAGGAGGAATCGAGGCGACATCAGCGGGGCATTTCAATAATCCACGTGTACTAAATTTGCGCGCGAGAGATGGTATGTATCAATACATGTAACAATTAGCATCTATTGATTTGAATCTTAACAATGGCTTGTAAAGGCTTCCAGACTGTCGGGACATCGATTGAAAAATAAGTAAACAACATCAAGTAAAATAAACTGCATACCGAGTGAAACACTACTGAATTTTCTTCGCCGCGTATACTTCGCCAGTCCTCTCGATTTCATCCGCTGCATTCTTGCCACGGCCCTCCTTCTCCAGCTTTCTCACCAGGGGAAGCACTTGCTCCCCAAAATTGCTGATATCTTCTTCGTAATGCAAAAAGGCCAACAGCACGATATCAATACCCAGGCTTTTCAACAACAAAATGCGATCCGCGACTTGTTCTTTTGTTCCAATTAATTTAGTCTTGAAACCATCATTGTACTGAACCAAGTCCTCGAATTTGCTGTCGGCCCACATTCCCTTTTTGTTGCTAGTGCTTGCACCTGCCTGCTTGACAGCATCGCCAAATGCAGCCACAGCATCTTTATCCGCTTTCCCTTGGATTTCAGAGAGTAGGCGAATGGCCTCTGCTTCGGTTTCTTTGACGATACAGAATCCGTTGACAGCAAACTTGATGTCGTCTTCTCGACCGACTTTCTTAGCTCGAGCACGTACGTCTGCGATCTGCTCTTGAAACCCTTCAAGAGTGTTGCCGTTCATAAAATAATAATCAGAGGCGTTGGCACCGTTCTCTCTAGCGTCGATTGAGTTCCCCCCTTGAAACACAAGTGGATGCGGTCGTCCGGGGATGACTAACGGCTTTGGAGAGAGGGGATAGTCGTGGAATTGGTAAAAGTCGCCCTTATACGTAAAGCTATCTGTTGTCCAAATTCCTTTCAAACATTCGATGAATTCTCTACTCCGCCTAAAACTTTGTCAGATACAGCTTGTAGACAGTCAACGTCTTCTCATACCGGTAACGTTCGGCATGCTCTAGCCACCATTGACCAATACTCGTAAATTCTGCTTTGAACCATCCTGATACAACATTGACAGATATCCGGCCATTGGTGTAATGATCTATACTCGCAATCTGTTTTGCTGCTACTGCCGGGTTCCAAGGACCTGGGAGCAGAGCTGCGATCACGTTGAGTTTGGTCGTATTGTGAAGTAGTGCTTGCGAGAATGAGACGGATTCTGAACATAACATTAGAGTCAGTATACTTCAACTTGATGAGCAAAAATGATAATGGAGATATTGGCTTCTAAAAAGCCCTTTCTTTTAGGAACCACATCAAAGCAGACTTTCTACTCAGAGAAATTGGCACTCACCATGCTGATTTTCCTGCAAAGATATGTCAGTTAATGATCTTCTTTCGGTTTTAGATATTAGAAACTTACCGCACCATACCCAGCCATAAACCGAATTTGAGTTAAGGCATATTCGAACCCAACTCTCTCGGCAGTTTTCGCATACCTAACATTCGAAGCGTAATCCCACCTACACATGAGTCAGATATTTGAGAGCAGCCGACAAGGAATTCTAACTTTGTCTTTTGTGGAATCTTAGATATAACCAATCCCCCAGATACATTTGGCACCCAGTACGCAAATCTGGTTGTGTCAGAATACAGTGTCCTTTACTACACCCGCATTCGGGGTACAAACTTTACTCGACCAGGAGAATCATTAATATCTTCCGGCGCTGTGTAGTGATATCCATTTGTTTGTGGATCTACTGAGTGGTCATTGGTCGTTTCTTTGGTCCTGTGAGGGAAAACTGCTTGTTGGACGATTGCAGAAATCGCCTGGAGTTGGGCTTCGGTGAAAGGTTCAGCCATTTTGAGCTATCATGAATATTGGACACAGGTTTGAAGAGGATGGAGCATATAAGAAAGGTATGAAGTCTCCCGACCGCAGATAGCTCCATATATAATACCCCGCCACGGAAAATGTCCAGCTGCATACCCATAGGGCTGGAAATCCCTGGTACTTGACCCCGCCATCTTTCCCCATATGTGCAAATATCGATGCATAGATCGACACGGCATACGACGCGATAAGCTAGATCAATGATGTGCTCAGCAAGGTATATAGCCACATATGGTGCAATTTGAGATAGTAAATTGTTAACAGAACTCTATTATTACGAATTCCAAAAGGAAAGTTAGCCGAAGTGGTCTGTGCTTGGACGTCGCCCCTGAGGTGTCAGAATGACAGAAATGTAGCTGTACATAGCTTTGTACAACTCTCATTTCAGTGATTGAACCATTGGTCGAGCGCCTTTTATCAGTCAAAGTGACGATCCTGGAAGAGCTGGGTTGAAAACTTCGAGTAGTCATGAAAGGAGAAAGAGTGACTCTCGTCTTTTCTGTCCCGCTGAAGATGCTTAATGATCATCCCCCCACCCTCTCTGTCACAAGATATTGACTTCAGAAACACAACAAACATCTGAACGGCGTATCTGTCTCTATTCGCTAATGAAAATACCGGTATACAGATACAACCATCATAAGGTTGTTAACGGCACAACAAGTCTAGGCCCATTCACACTACCATCTCGCAGCCTATCTAAAGCAGAGTTTATGCCTTTCAACCCACCCGGCGCAACCTCAATGTCTGGCGTCAAAAGAACTTTCTGCCTTAGCAGTTCTTCTAACCACACCATCAGGCCTTGTCCAACTGTTGAGACCTCGTGAAAAAGTTTGATAGGTACTGAATGAAAGCCTACTTGGCCTCCTGTTTGCTTCGGTATGCCTGTGAGACCAACAATGTGTCCCTTCGGTACCTCATCTTTGTGTATCATATCACTGCTTTTCCCGTCACCTTTCTGCATCGCCTCAGAAAGATGACTGGCGCTCTCCTTGCCGACAGTGTCTAGACCATACCTCAGCCTCCCTTTGGTTACACCCTGTATGATACTGACTGCACGTTTAGTATCGAAGCGATCCACAAGAAGATCAGCACCATGCTTGAGCATTCTTTCCCCGCTTCGTGCGACGTCGATGACTGCGATGACCCGTAATCCGGCAAGTTTGGCAAGTTGAACTGCACAACATCCGCTGGCCGATGAAGCTATACTCGATCAGCGTCTATACATTTCATCGCGATGCGAAACCTCACCTCCCCATATCGCAATCCAATCTCCTTTCTTTGGTCTGTCTTGAGTTCTTATCCCATCGAAGCATTCTGTCCTAATATCCGGAGGTAAGGAATCGCGAGAAATTGATCTCACAGTCTGGAGGAGATCTATACCGCATGGTCCACGGTCAACAGATGAAAAGTTTACCCCAAGACACACACCGAGAGCAATTGATGCTGCTACAAAAGCAACTCCTAGAGGTGCAGCCTCCATTGTGTTTATTCGGTCGGGTAATTTGCAAGCATTGAAGTCTGAAACTAGAGCATATTGTTGAAATGCAGATCGTTTGCTGTCGCGATAGTCCGTCGATATAGCCATAATCTTTCTCAGGTTAGTACGGATGCATTTTGGTTGTTTCGGTCGCAAATAACTTACCTTCTCACCAAACTCAAACCGTGATGTTCCCCTGGGAGGTTTCACCACCGTTCCTGCAAAATCACGACCGCTAATACAAGGCAATGCTGGCAGACCATAGCCATAATCCCTAAAAACATGATCAGTGAATTAAAATTTGGACGGATAAGAACTTCTTACGGCGCCTTCCAGTCTATTGGATTCAACCCAACTGCTTCAACTGCTACAAGCATATCAGATTCTGACTGCAGCTCCGGAATCGGCTGGCCGCTGGTATGCTCATATCTCTGCTTTGGCCCGTGTAAAAGCAAAACTTCTTGATTCTGTAGTTTAAACCTATCATCGTCCACTTTTATATGGTTTACAATGAATTTCCGTGAGGGTTCCTGATAAAAGGTTGGGGACTGTTCGGGCTCAGTCTCTGGCTCCGGCCAACTGTGGAAAATCGGCAGTGCGCATTCTGGAGGAGGGGTTTTAGGGGGTGTCAACGATTGATTGACTGACTGTGAAATGTAGTTCTTAGGTAGGGTCGACATAGTTCTCGGATATCATACAATGCTGAAGCAGGTAAGACAGTTATTGTACTACAGCTTTTCCCTGTAGGGAATTGGATCCAGATTATAACACGGAAGCGTTCTTTCTAAGATGCGATTTTCAAACTTGGGGTAGCCTGTTAGATGAGGTGGCCGTATTTAGGTTGGATGAGTTTATGTTGAATGAAATTGCGTGATTAACACGCAAATGTGCAACTATACCCCACTTTGTACCCTTCAAGTTCTAGAGCTAGGTAAAGGTTCTGGACAGCCCGCGTCGCCCTCCCATGTATACGACTCATTATAGGCAGGGTATAACCCCACAATATGACTCTCTAAGATTCGTGTGGAGGTGGGTCAGAAAGTGACAGAGGGTGCGGGGGGAGACCCGAGCTGTCCAGACCCTTTAGCTATCCGATGCCTTCCACGAGTCTTTTGTGATGGAGGTACAAGAGGAAAGTTTAATAATTCGTCATCTACCACAAATATAGCATCTTAAGCAAAAGATTGAGTAAAAGAAACTATCATCCGTTTCAACACATACTTCTACCCTTAGACTTATATCCCGTGAAATCCTCCATGAATGTGACACAAAAGACGAAAATAAATTTTAGTGATCTCGCATTTCCCATCATGGCTTCTCAAGATAGTATAGAGCATCATGCTGCCGAACAAAACAACCACGATGATATCAAGAGTCAGATTTACACCAAACTCACACCAACGACAACAGCCGGAAACGGTGCATTTTCGCCCACCGGTCATAGAAATCCGGATCCTTACTTAGTGCCCAGTACTGTGAAGAGTACGCTTGGGAGTCCGGTTAGTTACACACTCTGTTGGAGAATGGCAAACTAATTTCAAAAGACCGCTTTGGCCATCGGTGCCTTCTCGACGACACTTACAACTCTATCCCTGAGCTTGATGGAGTTCAGAGGAGTTACTACGACCAATGTATACATCGGCAACTTCTTTTTCGGTTTGTATTCTATGTTTTGACGCTTAAATCTCGACAAAAGTTTAATATTTTGCAGTTGCTGGTATTGGTATGGTTATATCCGCACAATGGGAGCTGGTTTTAGGCAATTCTTATGGTTATACTGTACTCAGCGCCTTCGGTCAGTATTGTCTATTGATTTACACGTTACTTCTGACACAAAACAGGGTTATTTTATGGCGGCTTTGGAGCAATCATCACGCCGAGCTTTGGCGTCACAGATGCCTACGGCACTAACACAGTACAATACAACAATGCTCTCGGATTCTTCGTCCTCATGTGGTCTGTTCTAAATCTCTTCTTCTTATTCGGAAGTCTTCCAACGTAAGATCCCTTGTCCCTTTAACTCTGTACATCCACTAAAATCTATAGAAATCTGGTGTATATTGGAATATTCTTCTTCGTCGAAATGGCTTTCGTTCTTATAGCTGGGTCGTATTTTGCCACTGCCGATGGCCATGCTTCCGCTGCAACAGCGCTGAAGAAGACCGGCGGGGTTTTCGCATTTCTGGCAGGACTCTTGGGTTATTATACGGTGGGAAATTTGATGTGCCAGGTGGCTTTATTTTGGCATTTCCCAATGGGGGATACTTCGAGGTTTTTTGTGAAGGCAAGAAAAGGTAGCGCGGAAAAGGATGCATAGTATCGTTGATGTTGGTAACAAGAAAGTCTTCAAAGAGCCAATTTCGAGTCGACTACAAGTGTTATAATGTTGACTATCAGATACGTAGATGAGCTTGTTATTCGGAAAGGTTATTTAAAAAGTATGAATTGAAAGAAATGCAGCTTTTGGTCCAAAAAAAGTACCTTTCAGACCCACAATATTTATGGCCCATTCTAAATAACATCGATGGCAACGTGAATATGAGAACAGGACCTCTTTGGGCTCTTCAAATCTCTTGAGTAGAGTTTAGGAGATAATAGAACGCTTATGTAGATGGAGGTTTTCGAGTCATTCTCGAAGTAGAAGTCGTCTTTGTATGAGTGATAGGGAGCGACGTCTAGAAAATATTCAGCTATAGATTAAGTTTAACGAGGAGGGCACTTATGCTTACCGACGTGTGTATACACTGGAGCCCAACGTTGCACTACCTTTTCAAAACCGTCTTTACATCAACAGATGGTTCTCAGCGAACACCTTCCTGTTTGTCCTCATATGATGCCGCTTCGGCATGTTAACTACCGATATCTCCTTCGCACCACAGATTCCATGGTCAATTTTGTTATCAAACCGTCGAGTTAATATTGCTAAGTGTTTTCAGGCCGAAAGAATCTTGGATTGGATCAGTGGTTGTATAAGCAGGCAAAAAGCGCTTTGCACGGCGGTGTCGAGAAACTTCTTCGGTAAAAGAGGCTGTGAATCGAAGGAAGAGATGCGCATACGAGAGCTATACCAACCTCGCTAAGGCTGACTAAAATTAGCACTCCTAATATATTCTTACTGTCCCATATCACTTACGCGAGAAGATTATACGTAACAAAAGAAACGGTACAGTCGTTAAAACGGTGCAACAAGCCTAATCTCATAAAACTTGTTCCAGTAGCTAACCCCCCTGCACCTAACAGAATAATCTTGATCTTCTTTTTTAAACTCAAACGCAAATCCCACGTCAAAAGGATTGGTGGTAATAGGGCCAGCAGATCGGTTGATCCACTCACCACGGAATCGATTATGAAAATAGCTTTTCGATTAAGACGCGTGTGGGGGGTGTTGGGTTGACGGGTGCCAAAGCCTGTAAGGGACAAGTGGATTACATGGCACGAGCGTGATGATTGGGCAAGACGAACCCCCGCATTTTGTAATACTATACCATGGCACCCGGAACCTTTGTTCCAGTAGCGACAATTCTGTCTTGACGACAGAAAGAACGAGAATTATAAACGTAGGGTAGAATGAGGAATATTAACTGCCCGGACCTAAATACCCTATACCGGCTGCCCTCAAGCATAAGGAGGGACTCGAGGGGTGTAGAAGGTAATAAGGTACGTAGCTATAATGAATCCAAATCTTACTATAAGGATCCTGAATCTGATTTTGAAGAGAAATTTTACGTTGCTATAAAATACAGATAGGGACTGAACCAAACTAAACAATTAAAGAATTCGCATTTAACTGTATTTGGGCTTAAGCTTTAGGCACTTTCTCGCTAAACACCGCACTGCATGTACAGCCACGCCGCCGTGGACTTGGTAAAAATGCTCTACTAACCCTACTTGAACCCTAACCATAAACGGTAAACCCCATTTCCGGCAGTTAGTTTGGAAAGATTCAGAAGGCTTGATCAGGGATTTCATATTGTTCCTAAATTGTGTTGTGATCTATTGGAACTGGCAAGTAGTGAGTTTTAGTCGTTGTGGCTGAAATTCAGCGTGTTATAGCTAATGATAGTAGGAAATGGGGTTATCTGACCGCCACAGACACATAGGAAGTGTAGCCCAAATAACTCGAGTTTCTGTGCAAAACATAAGTCTCTCCCGTGGCCTATCTATGATTTGTTTTATAGTTGGTATAAAAAGAATCTCAAGACATAAACAATCAGAAACTTCCAAACTTAAGTTCGGTTGGCGGTTTCACCCGGAATCTAGTAAGATATAGTACGAGGGTAAAAGTTTCGGGCTTTGGCGGAATTTCGAGAAACCTTTCGATATCTTATTATTCTACGTCGCCTCTAACCAAATTGAGAAATTATGTCCTCCAGAGTCTACCTACTCATACTTTAGATATTTTACTACCCCGAACCGAATTAAGGAGTTAAGTTTCGCGCTAAGGGAACGAGTTTCTGTTGCGGAAGGGCGTTAGGGCAATAATACAGTTCTTACAAGTTGCACAAGCCCTTAGGGTTTAGTAGAGTCATCTCGATCCCAAACTTGGATTTAACTGAAGTGTCAATCGTAAATTGACCGTTAATCGTCGCTTCTTTGCTGTCACGACCTCACTGTCGCGATATCTTTAGCGCATAGTACAGTTCGTACATAGAGCTCTTGTCTTAATACGTGTGTGATATAGTACTTTTTTGTCTACTTAGCGGTTCTCGATATGCAACAAAAGAAAATAATGTATGCAGTATTTATCAAGGTACGTTGCTAGATATTACGATATGTTGACGTGGCTGGGGATCGATACAGTGCAGTACTTACAGTGGCCCTCTCTACAGTAACCCTCATTCCCCAATCGGGAAGCTTTCCCGAGCTTTCACATAGCAGCCATTGTCCTTGTTACGCAGCGAACCCGACCGTGTTACATCGCAGAAGCTAGTATTACGCAATCCCACGCCAATATTATTATCGCGTAGCTTCATACTCAACCGAAGTTTCGTTGGTTTTCTAATGTTGGCGTGGATTGCATCATCCAGCCGAGATATATTAAAGACGTAGTTGCAACTTTATATGGTCGCCAGTCTATATTACCTCTGTTGTTCCAACTTTTGACTTGGGAACGAGAGACTATTCTGAAAGTAGATTCTTCTCTAAAATACACAATTATCAAAAAATCAGCAATGGCTCCGTCGCTCACCCAAGACACTACCAGCACTGGAGAATTTTCCTTCCCAGTTCAGAAATCTCCACCATCAATTCGTGCATCTAACCCCAGTACCTATGATGTTCACCACCAAAAGTTTACAAACGAGGGTCTTCCGAAAAATGCTGAAGGCTGGCTTCGAAGGGCAAGTCGAGTATCGGAAATTCTCGCTGAGGATGCAGCAGCGAGAGATATCGAGAACAAGTCCCCCAAGGGAGAGATCTCCCTTTTAAAGGGCTCAGGTCTTTTGAAAGTTTTAGGGCCGACTTCCTTTGGTGGAGGTGGCCAGACTTGGGAAGTTGGCTACAAAGTAATTAGAGAGGTTGCGAAGGGGGATGGAAGCATTGGAATGCTTCTTGGGTATCACTTACTGTGGTCTACCACAGCAAATGTTGTGGGTACGGATGAGCAGAAGGAACGGATTCAAAGATTGATAATTGAGAACAACTTTTTTGTTGGAGGTTCAGTCTATCCAAGATCTTTCAACGATAATTACTGACCCATAAAAGGAGCGGTGAACCCTCGAGATAATGATCTCAAGATTACGGATGATGGAGATCATGTGTTATTTAATGGCCACAAGCATTTCAATACCGGGGGTGTGGTCTCAGACTTGACGGTTCTTGAGGGTGTCCTCGATGGCACCGAGCATCATATATTTGCACTCGTTAAAACAGAACAAGCTGGGATTCAATTTGCGGTAAGCCGAAACCCAAAAGCCACACTACCTCTCTTATCTTACCAACTACGTGCTAGCATAACTGGGACAACGTGGGTCTTCGTTTGACAGAAAGTGGAAGTGTCAAGATTAGTGATGTTAGGGTTCCCTGGGCAGACGCACTCGGATGGGATGTTGCAACCAAAAAACCCGACCCAAAAGTTCTCAACATTCCTTTCGCCACCCTTCTTCTTCCCACAATTCAACTAGTGTTTTCCAATTTTTACCTCGGAATTGCCATTGGATCGTTGAACTTCGCCGCCAAATATACTAAAAGCTCCACACGTGCTTGGCCATATGGTGGAGATAACAAAGAATCTCCAACTGAGGAGTTCTATATTCTCGAACGTTATGGCAATTTCTTCGCCCATCTTAGAGCCGCAGAGGCCTTGGCTGACCGTGCTGGCTCTGAAATAGCCGGTGTTTACACCAAGCATGGCGAGAAGAGGGGAATCACCGAGAGGGAAAGGGGGGAAGCTGCAGAATGGGTAGCCAGCACAAAGGTGGTTACAACTGATACCGCTTTGAGAGTTACAGCTGGTGTATTTGAGGTCACCGGTGCTCGTGCTACTGGTAAAAAGGTTGGTCTCGACCGATTCTGGAGAGATGTGAGGACGCATAGTCTTCATGATCCAGTGGCGTATAAGAATCGAGAAGTTGGCGAATATGCCTTACTTGACAAAGTAAGTCTTCTCGTTTAATTTGTTTGAAATCATATTGACTCTGCCAGATACCTGAACCAACTTGGTACACTTGAGCACAGAGCCCCGTTTCACTTCAACATTTGAGAGTACACTTTATTCCTACACTATCAAGTTTCACAATTGCCTGGTTTTATTTCAAATCTATACAATCAAATTACCTTTTCCCTAATAAAATCTGTGTCCCCGAAGATTAGTGCCCAAATATCGCAATGTGAACACCAAGAAACGTTGTGAAGTATTTGGTGGTTCGGGAATCTGTGTTTTTTTAGAGCTAGATATTTATACTCCAGAACATAAAATAAATATGACAATGACTTGCACTATACCCGCACATTTCAAGATTCATTTCTTCGGTCTAATCACTTGCAGCTTAAATGTAGTTCGTGGTGCCTAGGTGGTCTAACAGCTACGAACCTTGGCTCGAACAACAATGAAAGTAAGTATAAGTACCATATTACCATCTAACAAAAACTTTCCAGTATTCCATGTTACACGTAGATTTACACCATTTTAATCGGGGCTCAGAGTCCGTCCGGCATATTTCCCGCGTAGTAGACTCATTCGCAACAGTGCCTTCAAACATGAACTCAGCTATTGGTAGTCTTCGTCACCTAACCTTTTGTGTTCAGCCTCCTGGCTATTCACTGCAACGTCTCACCTTTCGTAATCATTTGTAACTATTACTCATGGCGATTCATGGCGGAGAAATAGAGTAAATAACAAAAATAGTATCAAATTAGGAAAAAAAAAAAAAAAAAAAAACACAAAACCTGTAGGCCTCCTAGCACTGTTGCTGAGAGGCTCCCCAGGAGAAAACCCACTGTTAGGGGTGGGGTTTTAAGGGATATTTTCGTGGGGGAAGGAGGTGGGCGGTGGGCGGAAACAGGTTTTGTGTGGGTGGCGCTTATGGGTTTTGGGGGAGGGGGGCACACACTAACTGACTGGGCCAGGCGGACAGGTTTAATCCCAGCTTTGATGACGGTGATTGTGGTATTTCGTGATATGAATGCTGTTTTGCGACATTTGTGGGGCTGGGGCTACGCGAGGAGCTCTGATTGGTTGGAGGACATTTGTTTTGGTGGGCTTCGACACAGCGATAGCCGACGTTTTCCCGTCGCATACAGTATGTTATTCTTACTCTCCCTGCCTTTGAAAGATCCGCTCTCAAGTAAAGACCGTATTATTGGATACTGGCCTCGCGCTCCAGAAATTTTAACAAGTTTTGACAGTCTTAAATGAACCCTGGGCGAGATCGATGATAGCATGAACTTCAAGTTTGCTTCCGCAATACTCGAGTACCGCACACATGAGCTTCAGCAAAGCGTAATCGAGAGGGAGAATTCCTTCAATTTATATGTTACTCGACTTGCATTTACATTGACGCCACAGAAAATCCAAGTATTCAGAGGCTCATAGACTATCTATATTGACATAGCAAAGAAGCCACTGATTAAAACATATCAGACACAATTTCGGGCCTACCATGTAGTCTTAGAGTACATTATAAGCGTATGGGAATCAGCATTCCGAATTGGAAGACAAGACGAGCGACAACGAGAATCTCACGTTTGGTTCCAGAACGACAACCCAGAACTACCGTCTGTCATTACTCTGTACACGCCATCAAAAGTTATTATGCCAGAAGTCTGCACAAGTAACTCAATTATCACATTTCACATCGGTCAATAATAAGTGGAAAGTGAAATTATCCTGAACTATTAGTATAATTGTTTTATTATGTGAGGCCTTTTTGATAATATTCTTGTAACTCAGGGGTGTAAGATTACAGAGTAATGACCACCTCTCTTACCTTAATACCACACCCTCATCTGGTTAAAACTTTCGATATTCACCAATTATCAAAGATTCCCTGGTCTTCGAGTATATCTTCCGAGAAGCTTTGGGTTTACGTGCGCCCCATGCCCGAAATGGGAATGTATGATGAATGTAATCTTACCACAAGAAAACGAATTTTGGCCAACCAGCCGATTGATTCTTTGCACACGAATCCCTGTTTCTGCGACAGCAAACCATAAAGAGAGAATTTGAATACCCTGCTAACATAGGCAATTGGTTCCTAGCTGAGATCTGCGACAGACTGGGAAGATTTTCTATGCCACAGAGAAAACTTGATGAGCATCGAAACTGGTGAGTTGTTCCTTTCCCTGCGGAAAGTTCCGGGAAGTACTAAGATATCCTTCTTCCCGCTGCGATCTTTTGTTCAATTTTATCTGATCTTGAGAGTGGTCTGTTGGCTCTGATATGTCCAACGGGGGTTCTTAGGACTTCAAATAATTGGCCAGCTAGCTCGCCTAGCAGTTCCCACCTTATACCTTACAGACTGGCGACTCTGATGGCATCATAACACCAGGTTTATGTCCACGATATTGTAATCGCTTGAAATTTGGAAAGTGCTGGTGGACGGGTTCAAAAAAGATTATCGAACTGGTTGTTGCTTAGTAGGTATAGGTCACTTGAAAGAACAATAATAATGGTTAGAACTGTGGGATGCGACAACTCAACACCTGTACGCGGTGCATCCTACGAACCTCTAGCTAGGGCTCGCTACCCTAGTCTAGAGAGCTAAGATTGAGTTACAACGATGGAAATAGTGGTGGTCGTCGCGATCGG